>OX421498.1:35230298-35242798 GCA_949126835.1 Anisus vortex
CTCAAACCCTCGTGCTGACATATGACGCATTTTAATGCTATGACGTAGTGTCTAGACATATACATGTTTTATTCCTAACACGGAAACATTTCGGGTTTAAGATTATTTCTTTTTAACTTTAGTTAATAATAATAGAACCAATATAATTATGGAAATAAAACTACTTTTGTAACAATATATACAGATAGAAAGGTGGATAGATAGAGAATGAATAGATAGATAGAAAGATGTGAAGATATAAAATAGATAGATAGATAGATAGATAGATGAATAGATAGATAGATAGATAGGTACATAGATATAGACGTATGTTAATGTGTACTTGCACAATTTCAATGGACATAAATAAAGAATCTAATTTCCAGAAACTAAAATAGACACATTGCATCAATCAGCTTAAAATAACACCAGACAACAAACGTGTACAATACGACAAGGATTCTCAAAACAAAATTTCAGAGGTCGAATTGGTAGATTTAGCCAAATTAGGCAACCACTTAAAATGCATTTTTGTTTTGCATAAATCTTTTGCATGCATTTATTTTATGCATTAGCCTTTCATAAATTCCCCCCCCCCCCCACACACACACACAGACAAAGAATGAAATAAATGCGCTGATAATTGATCTATTAATAGATCTATAATAGATCTACGAACAGTTAAAAATGGGGACATATGTCAGTCAGGTGCCGTCAATAAGGATTTCAAAATATGCACCAAAAAGTGTAATGAAAAAAAAACCTATACACTTGTATTCGCGGATAGAGATGCGGAGATGAGGCTGAGTCTGTATTGCGCAATGTCATGACTTCACTTTTACGTGCCATGTTTCAGCTCAATTGACTGAACGGAAGTGGGTCAATTAGCTTTCAGAAAGAAGGAACATGCTTACGAAGTTTTGCGAAGCTAATATAAAAGATTTTTTTAAAGAAATGCAACAATGATATATTCATTAAAATTAATGACGAAAATAATTGGTCCAGTGGATTAGAAAATAATTATATGATCGGGTGGCTATTTCTAGTGTACTTTGAGACTTGAACATCTCTTACAATCACCAGTGTTCGCTTAGCACAAATTTAGAACCACCGTCTAACAGACCTCCCATCCTCAAAGCCCCTAACAAATTTCCCAACTCGTCGTAGGGTTTTCTGTAAAAAGAAAAAAACAACACAAAAAAAAGTGTCTTCAAGCTCACTTTGATTTATTTCTTGCTGTTTATTTATTTCTGTTTTTTTTTTTTTGCTGTCCTTGTTTAAAACTCTTTAAGATGTCGCGGGCCAAGGAAGGCAAAGCGGATGGATTTATATAACATAATAATATGCTCTCTCTGAATTGGAACACGCCAACCTGCAGAAAACATAATCAAAAACAATAAATTTCATTTATATAAAGATTACTATTGAAGAAATACAAAAACACAAACTTTTTTCTTACAGAAATGTAATAATATAATAAATAAATATTTTTTGTTTATGATTGAAAAATAAGCTTTCTTGTTGTAACCAAAGAAAGACGAACTGTTGGCCAATGCATCTTGCAAATGCATTCGAGATGAATGTATAATAATATAATGTTAATTTCATACAATTTTTGGTTATTTGCGAACTAGAGGAGATCGAATTACCGGTAGTATTTATCATTTCGCAGGGAATTTTAAAGTAGTCTCTACAAATATCAAGTTAGACCATCAGGTAAATTGAATATGGCCTCTTGATTTCTTAGTCCTAGAAGCAGGAGATGTTTTAAAATGTATTATTTATTTCTTTATTTGGGCTTTTTATAGTCTAGAAATATCATAATAGTCCATCACGACTCTGGCTGTTAATTGAATTTGTCGTTTCAATATATGAACCAGGAACTGTACTTTATTATTTATTTATCACGACTGCACTTTAGAAATCATAAAATAAACAACGCGAACTGTCAGACACTCGCAAGAAATGACAAGTTGAATTTTTTTAAAAGTTGGTATTGCACTCTGACATCCCGTGTATAACGCAGATGTCAGGCTTACTTCTTAATGTCAAAGTAAAAACTGGGTCATTTAAGAACTTGGAGCATTCTTACTGCAATCTTACTGCAGGTCTGCATTCAGTGTTGAGAAATCCTCGTGCTACGCTAGAACTCCTGGCGTGCCAGGAAGAGGAAAGCTCAATGGAAGAAATAAACTAAGAAAATAGAGAATGGAACAGGGGAGCCTATTAAACACCGGTATTTCTGTAGGTAGGAACAGACAATGCTGAACAGACAAGAATCAGTTGACGGGCTCGAAGTCTCATTGTCTTGTCAATTTATTGGTAACTAAAACGGCACAAGACTGATCAGGCAAATTGAAATTTAAACATTCAAATAATGGGCATCATTAGAGCTTTGGGCCTAGTGGACGTAATAATCTTCTATCTAGAAGGAACGTCTGTAAATTTATAAGATAATGTGAAAGTTATGAAATTATGTACTCGTTATAAATGCTAAAACAAAAAAAAAGATGATGATAATAACCATGTAATTCTTCAAATATCAAACGATTTTCTCTATATATCTCCTTAGCTTTTCGCCTTGGTCTTGCTACGGCTCTAAATGAATTGTCTAATAAAATTCAATAAAAACTATTAACAACCCTGCCCTACAAGGTTGACTGTAGCCAGCCTTGAAATTCTCTGAGGGATATTTTTAGAACGGCAATTGTAATCGATTTCTAGGAGAAGCGATCCCATCTATTTATTTAATTTGTAAAGGCTAAAAAACTAAAAAGTGTTCAAACTTATATTACAAGGCAATTTATTCATCATAATAAATTATGGATGAGACCTTCTATTTATATCACACAAGTATAATTATGATTTATAATGTTATTACGGCTAGAGCCCCCATTCAATTTATGAAAAATAATAGTTATAGTATTGTTATTATTAGTGTGAGTATCCTTGTATTAGTGAAGATCTTATTATATCATTCTGAAGTTTATTTGTAGTTGTCTAGAGTATTCCGTGGTTCTTAGTATCCCCTGGCAATTCACATAGCGTAGTTTTAGAGTTTACAGTTGATTTACTTCATGTATAATTATTTATGTGGCTCATATTATACAGCAAGAACCTCGATGTTGAGTGGTAGTGTAGATTATTAATATAGTTGAATAAATATTACACATACACACATGTAGATAACTTTGAAATATTGACGTTAACCAAGTTGTGTAGAAAGCAACGATAAATTTGGTTTAATTTACAACATCAATCCAGTAAGAATCCAAATAATATTATATACACAATCAAGAAATACACATATTCCAATTAGTAATGAATATCCTCAATGAACATAGCATTGTAATTAATAGTAGAATAATAAATTTTCCATCATACAAATCAAATAGAAACGATACTCAGAGCGGAGAATATTTGATGTTACTAGATCGAATGCAAGCCAAGAACTGACTAAAAGTGTCGAATCGCGTAGAAATATATTACGGGTCAATCGTTGGAAAAACCAGACAGTTTAGTGACACGAATATTTTAATCAAGCCTGCATGTTGACTGCGTGATCAGATACTTTTTATTAAGAACAAACAATAATGCTCTAACAAAATAAGGAGAGACCGATCGACCTTGACATGCTGTACTCGCGTGAACAGTTCATGTTTTTATCGAGGTTAATAAAAAACAATAATGCTCAAATTAGGTTAGGAAAAACCCGGGGGAAACTTTGAGCTGAGAAATATTTATATCGTTTAAACGCAATTCGCTTAAATGATTTAGTTGGTTTATTAACATGTAGGGAATTTACGTTTCGTAACAGTCGCCCATACCAAAAGGAAAAGAACATTGCATACTAAACAATAGAAGTGTGCAATTTCTTTTAGAACCGCCTGCACTTAACTTTAGTTCTAAACAATATACAAAAAAAAAAAACTGACTCCACCTGGGTAGTCGGTTAAATAAGACAAGTAAGGGAAATAATTTATTCTATTAAACCCTCATCATATAGGATCTCAAGTTATCCTTAGACCATAACACATGTTCGCGTTATTCTAAAAAAAATTATACTCTCTGAGATATCATTCCTTATAAACATCATCATCTTATTTATAAGGTAAAAATCAGCATAACTAATGTTATCATATTAAACAATTCAATCATTAATTAATTCAACTTAAATGAAATTAATATTTAAATAAACTTAAGAGTAAGAATTTAATCTTAAGTGTGTAAGCATGTGAAGTGTATGCACATTACTCTATTTTGGTTTTTACATAATCACAACTATAGTTTGATTGTTTCAAAATAAGGATGTACATTTCTGTTCATTCATTATCTTACTAATAAAGAAAATTTATGTTCATAAATCCATAATATTTATAAGTAACTTATTAGGTTCTTTCTTTTTTTCCTACAACAATAATAATATTTGTTTTAGCAAATGGAAATATTCATGGCATAAAATAAGGCATAAGATATTGCATAAAATAATCACAACATATTCATATATTCCTGCATTTAAATTTTAAATGATCCAATTCTCTTAGTTAGGATTATCAGAATATATACATGAAGTTATCTATTTCCTTATACATTTGTTACATGCGCGGTAGGGTGTCCGCGACGATGTGATCTTTTACCAATACGTAAGTTATTCTTAAGTTGTATGGTATTAACCCTATAAGGATGTTGTTTGACAGGTTTAACCTTATCATCTTTAAAAACTACATCATGGGTAACCGAAGTTGTTTTGTTAGGAACATCACTAAACAAATTTACATGATCATAGATTAAAGCCTTGATAGAAGTCTGTTCACCTGAGTCTAGATGTGCCAGTTTATCATTGAGGTTTTTAAGTGCTTCAGTGTTCTGAAGTTTACTTTCTATGATTGTCTTTTTAAATTTAGGCGGGGGTGTTTCAACAGTTTTGATAGCACTCACTGGCCTAATGTCAGTTTGTTCTTCCCTAACAACATAAGGTTTTAGCATGTTTATATGGCACAGTCTCTGTGTTTTCCTTCTATCAGGGGTTTTTACAATGTATGTTACATCACTGATTTTATCTAAAACCTGATATGGTCCTGTATATTTTGCACTCAGGGGTTGTCCAGACAATTGGGTCAACATGAGGACTTTATCACCAGGATGGAAACATCGGGATCTGGCCTTGACATCATAGTACCCTTTCATTCTTTTCTGAGCCTGCAAAAGATTATCTTTAACATGATTAAAAGCATGATAGATTCTATTGCTAAATTGTTCCACATAAGCTACGAGTCCAGTCTCTTCATCAGAATTTAACAAGGTTTCCTGCAACAGTTTTAGAGGTCCTCGAACTGAATGTCCAAACACTAACTCGAACGGACTGAATCCAAGAGATTCCTGCACAGTTTCTCTAGTCGCGAAAAGAGCGAATGGAATACCGCGATCCCAGTCTTCAGTGTTCTCAAAACAGTATGTGCGGAGCATGGTTTTCAGAGTCTGATGATATCTTTCTAGGGCACCTTGGCTTTGCGGATGGTACGCAGTTGAAGTTGCATGTTGGATGCCTAGTTTCTTTAAGACCTGGTTAAACAGCTTTGATGTAAAGTTAGATCCTTGGTCTGACTGTATAGTCTTTGGAAGACCGTATCTTGAACAAAATGCAATCAGTGCGTCAGATATCTTATCTGCGTTAATGGTGCGTAGCGGAATAGCTTCAGGGTATCTCGTGGCAGTGCACATTATAGTGAATAAGTACTGGTGTCCTGTCTTTGTTTTAGGCAAAGGACCTACACAGTCTATTAGCAAGTGGCTAAATGGTTCTGCAAAGGCAGGTATTGGCTTTAGAGGTGCTACCGGTATAGTCTGGTTAGGTTTACCAACTATCTGGCATGTATTGCATGACTTGCAGTATTTTGTGACGTCACGATGTAGTCCAGGCCAATAGAAGTACGGAAGAATTCGACGGTAAGTCTTGTTCACTCCTAGATGACCAGCATATGGCGTATCATGAGCCATGTGTAAGATGTCATTACGATATATGGCTGGTACCACAATCTGACTTCCTTCTCTGCAATTGTCATTATCACATTTCACATCTCTCCATTTTTGCATTAATATTCCCTCCTTCAGAAAAAATCCATTTCCTTTAATTTCTGCCTCCTGTTCAGTTATCACCTTTTTCTTCAGGTGTTTAATTCCTGAATCTCTATTCTGTTCTAATAGGAGTAATTGTCGAGGTGACAAATTACTTTCAGTAGTCTTGACTGAGGGACCACTCAAGATGTCAGCCAGGAAAGTTGCCTGTAGGTCAATTTCTGGTTCTATTTTTGACTTTGACATGGTTTCGACAGACTTTTGTTGTTGGGCCATACCTCTCGTGACGATGCATATAGGTTTGATAAAGCTCTCACTTTTATTGAGGTATTGTTTTTTCTTGGATATGGAATGCACCACATCTCCAGCAATATCATTTCCCAGTATTAAAGAAACGCCTTTAAACGGAAGTGATTTGTACACACCCACAACTACATTTCCAGTGAAGTACGCACTCTTCAGCTGTATTTGATGCAAAGGAACTTGTACATTTTTCCTTGATACACCTTGAATAGTAAGATCCTGTCCTGTATATGTCGATTGTGACGTAGGAACAGTATTCTCTAAAAGTAGTGAAACCTCAGCCCCTGTATCACGGAGTATTCTGATGTTCTTTTCACTAGTGACACCATTTATTATGGATGACACGGTACCTTCTTCAATGAATGGTAAACAATTGCTTGGTATCTCAGTATCGATGAGATCTGTATCCAAGTTATTTTTGTAAGAGGTATGTTTAGTACTCATGGTGGTTCTATCTGATATAGACTCCTTGGAGCTCAGATTAGAATTAGAATTATTGAAAACCATTGTCTCTATTTCAGGAACTATTTCTGGTTTCAAGTTTCCAAGATACGTGTGTTTTGTCAGGTTATCTGCATTAGCACTAGGTATCTCTGTTTGAGTTCTAACATCCTTCTTTACATTTACATGAGTTCTTTGCTTTGGCATTGCTACATACGATAAGACAACATTCTTTTTATTCGGGTTCCCATTCAATATCCAGCACTTTTCCTTAGTATGTCCAATTCGTTTACAATGGCTACAGGTTGGCTTGGAATTTGTTGGACCTTCATTACTCTGCTGATGTCTCTTTGATTGATAGGATTCATTTGGATTCATGGTTTTCTTTTCTACCTTCATATCTCGATTCTGGAATTTAGATTTATCAACTGTTGTAAATTTATTGCTGGAATGGATAATAACATATTCGTCTGCCATCACTGCTGCTGTTTCTACTTGTTCTACACCTTTGTCTGCTAAATGTATTCTTACATCACCTCTGATGCTATTGTTAAAGTCTTCCATTAGCATAAGATTAGCTAATTTATCAAAGTCTTTGTTTACACCTTTGGATCGAATCCATCTTTCAAAATATTTCTTTTTCTGTCTTAGAAAATCAACATGGGATTGTTCCTGTTCTTTCTTAGACTCACGAAACACTTTCCTATATTTTTCAGGTGTCAATGCATAACTTAGCAGTACTCTATTCTTGATCAGTTCATAATCATACAATTCCTCTTCAGTAAGACTTAATACAACATCAAGTGCCTTTCCTTTGTTCAGAGCTGAGCGTAGAAGTATAGCTTTCTTGCCCTCGGGAAATTGATAGTCTCTAGCGTTTCTCTCGAAAATCATGAAGAACTCTTCCACCGAATTATCTTCAAAAACTGGAATATGTTTCTTAAACTTATACAGTTCTGCATCTGCTTCAGAGCTTGCATTCGAATGATTTGACGTACGAGACCTTGCTAGCTCAATTCTTTCTTGGCTTGCTATTTTCTCTCTTGCTATTTCTCTTTCCATCTCAATTCTCTTGTTTTCTCTTTCCATCTCTAATTCCATCTTTCTTAACTCAAGTTTAAATTTCAATTCTTCACTTAAGTCACCAGTTGTATGCTTTACTCTTTGTTTTATAGGAAAAGGTAATTCATCATCTGATTCATCATTAATGTTATCATTAGCAGTAGTTTCTTCAATAATTAGTGTACCTTGTTTTCTTAAACACTCAGTTACCTCTTGAAGTAATTTAGTTTTTGATGGCCTAGTTTCTGTGATAGAAATGCCCAATGATTTAGCCAATTCTTTTAATTGTATCATTGACATTTTATTAAGCTGTTCTGAGGTTAGATCAAATATCTCTGGATCCAATGTAAGATTATTTGTGGCTTCCATTTTATATATTAAAAGTTACTATAAATCTTGTTAATAATACAATAAAGAGTCCAACTTACTTTCTGTCCTTTGAATAATTCACTACACCACACAGTTCAGATTTGTCACAACAAGGTCATAAAAATAATACTTTCTTAGAGTTACTTTGTTTGATAAGGTAATACACAAGATAATTTTCCAGGCTGAATAGTTAAGTTTTCCGATTCTCAATAGCAAAGTTCAATTCAATCACAATCTTTAGTATATTGTATATTGTTCATATTTTCCAACACAATCCATCCAAGTTACGAGTATGTATTACGGCAGTTGTATATAGTTTGTGTAAATAGTATAACGATTCTTGAAGTTGAAGTAAATCCTCTAAACGTTTGTTAGTAAATCACTGACGAGCAAAACCCATTTTATTACAAGGCAATTTATTCATCATAATAAATTATGGATGAGACCTTCTATTTATATCACACAAGTATAATTATGATTTATAATGTTATTACGGCTAGAGCCCCCATTCAATTTATGAAAAATAATAGTTATAGTATTGTTATTATTAGTGTGAGTATCCTTGTATTAGTGAAGATCTTATTATATCATTCTGAAGTTTATTTGTAGTTGTCTAGAGTATTCCGTGGTTCTTAGTATCCCCTGGCAATTCACATAGCGTAGTTTTAGAGTTTACAGTTGATTTACTTCATGTATAATTATTTATGTGGCTCATATTATACAGCAAGAACCTCGATGTTGAGTGGTAGTGTAGATTATTAATATAGTTGAATAAATATTACACATACACACATGTAGATAACTTTGAAATATTGACGTTAACCAAGTTGTGTAGAAAGCAACGATAAATTTGGTTTAATTTACAACATCAATCCAGTAAGAATCCAAATAATATTATATACACAATCAAGAAATACACATATTCCAATTAGTAATGAATATCCTCAATGAACATAGCATTGTAATTAATAGTAGAATAATAAATTTTCCATCATACAAATCAAATAGAAACGATACTCAGAGCGGAGAATATTTGATGTTACTAGATCGAATGCAAGCCAAGAACTGACTAAAAGTGTCGAATCGCGTAGAAATATATTACGGGTCAATCGTTGGAAAAACCAGACAGTTTAGTGACACGAATATTTTAATCAAGCCTGCATGTTGACTGCGTGATCAGATACTTTTTATTAAGAACAAACAATAATGCTCTAACAAAATAAGGAGAGACCGATCGACCTTGACATGCTGTACTCGCGTGAACAGTTCATGTTTTTATCGAGGTTAATAAAAAACAATAATGCTCAAATTAGGTTAGGAAAAACCCGGGGGAAACTTTGAGCTGAGAAATATTTATATCGTTTAAACGCAATTCGCTTAAATGATTTAGTTGGTTTATTAACATGTAGGGAATTTACGTTTCGTAACACTTATAAAATATCATCATACATTAAGTTACCAATTTGACCCGACATATAAGTTTACAAACGTTCCTTCTAGATAGAAGATTATTACGTCCACTATGCCCAAAACTGCAGGGCGGAAGGGATCGGTCGGCGGCAGGGATAGAACCCGCGACGTGTCGGTTGACAGTCCGGTGAACTAACCGCAGGACCAGAATAAGTGATGCTTTATGTTAGAGTCTGGTTACTCTAAAGTTATAGTGTAACTATAACTTTAAAAAATAAAATGTATCTGCCACTTTATTTTCGCAATACGTTGAGGCTAATATTTGAGTAGAATTGACATGTCTTAACGTGTATGCATGCATAAAAGGTCACGCCTAATTAAGACTTGTCAATTACTATAAAGTTATACAATTTCCTTTTTATTGCATTAAACGCTATGTGTTTTTTTTATGTCTGAATATGTATTTAATTATGCTTGAGTTATTACAAAGTTTATGGTATGCCTATTAATTTTTTTCTTAATTTTATGAGATTTCCCATTATTTACTGTTAGAGTTTACTAGAGTAAAGCTACTGTAAATTATAGCACAGCCACAACTATTTTAAAATAAAGATGTCACTTTTTTTTTCTCAAAGACTATAATAAGATTGACCGATTGCTTTTGATATTTCTGCTATTTGATAACTCGAAATACTCTGTTTCGGAATTTCCGATCAAACCCTATCCTTTAGACTTCCGGTTTGGTAGTTCTCTATGATTTTACCAATGGAAAATTAAGATTAAAACCGAAAGTTGTATACAGGGGAAAACTTTGCTACGTGTAGAAGTCATTTAGGACAGCGTAATTGGCTGCGCACGGAAAAAAACAACACTTAAGGTCTAAAAATAGAACAAGCTGTCCATCTTATTATAGTCTTTGCTATTCTGAACAAGTTAAGTCTTATGTTGGAGTAAAATTAATGTTAAGCTAGCCTCTATGTAAAAGTAAAGTACCCATCGGACCAAACTGATCATAGGGCTGGCGAAGCAGCGTTCATCAGTTTCTGTGTCCACGGCATACGAGGGGATGTGTGACCAGCACTATGCCCAGCCGCCTTTACTAGCACTGTCCTGTATGTCAGGGTTCGGCAAACTGAGGACCGCGTGCTAAACTTGGCACGCAGAGCGATTTCAATGACACGCAAAAGACCTCCAAGAGGTGTTTTTTTTATTGATAAAAACACACAACATTTTCCGGTTCTGAATGAGGAAAACTGACTGTTAAAGCCGATGTTTTTGACACATTTCAGTTAGTTGAATTTGCATTTACAAGGACCACTGGAATGGATTTGCAAAGAAACTGGACATATCTTGCAATGAGGGCATATTTTAAGATACATATGTATATAGTTGGGCTTTTTCAGAAGTACATCGAAGCACTCAATGCGGAGTTTTCAAATCAAAGGCAAGACTTTCAAATTGATGGACTAATTTTTTCATACCACATAAAGCCTAACTGGTTTGATATTACTACAACCTTCTTATGTAGAACTTTCTTTAAGTGGAAGAAATTGGGCAATTTTTTAATGCAGCATTTTGAATTTTAAACATTTAAAAAATGGGAATCAGAAATGTGCCCATATGCGGGAAAAATCTGCTCTTTTAGTTTCAGCT
The DNA here is from genome assembly GCA_949126835.1 of Anisus vortex. Taxonomy (NCBI): domain Eukaryota; kingdom Metazoa; phylum Mollusca; class Gastropoda; family Planorbidae; genus Anisus; species Anisus vortex. The sequence goes on from OX421498.1 coordinate 35,241,591, forward strand.
TTTGGTTCAACTTACACCTGTGAACAGATTTGATCGCAAATGAAAGCTGTTTTAAGCATATAAAGAGGTCACTTACACTTGACCGCTCATTATTTGATACAGACAGTGACATTTAAGAGTTTTTATGCTCATCTTCTTTATTTAAACTTTAATATAAGTAATTCTAAAACAAATTTATTTGTATTATTAATTTAAGAAATATTAGAGACTTATTTAATAACACTATATTATGAAATTTATTAATTGTTATTGTTGAAAATATAAACTCCTTAAATAAACAAACAATTAATGCAGGAAAGTTTATTTACAACCGTTTAACGTAAATTATTTAAATATTCCAATAAGTAAATCTTGTTATGAATGCTAAAATGTTGGATTTATATAAAGAAATAATAATTAGCCAGTAATATTTGTTATATTACAAAACATAAATTGTTTGGCATTTTTAAAATATAAATATAAACAAGTTTTTTTAATTAAAGGGAGGTAATTATCCCGTTTTTTCCCGCTAATATCTCTAATATGTTTTTTTCTTTTTTTTCCTTTTATAAAAAAAAATGGCTTACATTTTATAACTTTGATATGATCAAACTGTAAAACTTATTTCAAAATTATATAAATATTTTATGACTAAAGAATTTATATGTACATTTTAAAAATTACATTTACTACCCAGTCTGTATGATTACTACGTATCTATACCGCTTAATTATAGTGTATATCCCTACTTGAACATTAACCCTAAACACATCAAAGGAGATCTCAGTTAAATTGAGATCAAATATAATATAATTCATATTAGCATGTGTTAGATCCTCATCTTGAATCTTGGCTAACAAATGATAATGTTTAGACAATAATTACCATATATGTGAAAGTTAGTAATAAATTATTGTATTTGATATAAATGCAAAAAAGAAGATGATAATCACAAACAGGTTAATTTTGTATGAAATATAAAACGCTTTAATGATTTTCACTATAAATAATCTCCTTTGTTTTTTGTTTTTTTTTGGCATTGGTCTCGCTTTTTTAAAAGTATAATAGTGCAGGTTGACTATTAGGCAGTTGGCACGCTGAATGATTTAGAAATCCTAGCTTGGCACGCTGTTAGCAAATGGTTGCCGACCCCTGCTCTATGTACTCAATTAGTAAGTGTATAGTTAAACCTGCAATGTCGAACAAACTGTATCACAGAACCACCTGTC
>OX421498.1:35847798-36058605 GCA_949126835.1 Anisus vortex
CTATTTTTGTCTACACAAAAACTGAAGTAAAGAACTAAAGTTCATTGAACCCTGACATTGAAAGCATTTACCAGAGCAAGATATCTTTCAGTGAATAACATTATTTTTTTATAGATCACCATAAAGTCGTGTCCCAGTTTCTGGAATTCGGTTACTTTACAGGTTTCAGAAGACGTTTTCAAGACGGTTTGTAAAAGATATTTTGTGCGTGTTGAAAAAGTAAGGCTGGATCTGCCTTCGAGTCTCGATTGACAAGAAAGTGTGACACAGTGTTTGATAATTTATTGCATCGCGTTAAAAGAAAACTAAACGAATGACGCACGAACTTCTGTTATATTTGATAGGACCGAATCTGAATTTAGCTGAAGTATCCATAAAGCGATAATCTTTTACCGTCAGACATTAAACGAAAATGGTGATTGCTTTTTAAAAATAAAATTGTTGACCAAAATAACCAACTGACTCTCTCAATATATAGTTTGAAATGGTTATCACATGTCAGATATTATTTATTTATAGTATGTAAGTATAGATCCTTTTGAGAGAGTGAACTTTCTCACCCAAGAAAGAGATCACGTGATTTCTTGGCATGTAAGTGGATTATGTAACAAACACAACGCCTAAGTGCCGCATTGCTTCCACAAAATGTTGGGTTGTCAAACAGCAGAGCTCGGTAGACGCGATGATAGTTTTCAGAAGGGAAGTAAAACTATTGGTACGTACCAGGATAGGAAAACATAGTTTCCTGGATGGTAAATCAATACCCTTCCACGTCCTATTTATTCCCATTGAATATGGTGCCTTGCCTGTTTCATGGTGTACGAAATTGCTTGTTGGGCCCTTTAAAGAATTTAGCAATTTGTGTCTGAAAAAGCACAATTTGATAAATGTATGGAGGGGTCTTCGGATTCGGGTCACTCCCAAGAGAAATAAATAGGAAAAAAAAAGCTTTCTCGATATGTAAACCTGTATATCATTTTCAACATTTAATTCAAGTTGTGTTTATACCACATCGTATGCCACTGTTGTCGAAAAATAAACATGTTACTTAAATTCAAGCCTTTATTAAGAATTAAACCCCTTGGCACAAAGCTACAACGATATACAATAGAATAATGACAGCAATGTGTTGTTTGTTCGGAGATGTGTTGTTTTAAAATGTGATGTCAAGCGTTTACATTCACACTTTGTCCAGAGTGCCAGTATTTTGTATCTTCTCGCTTCACTGTTACTTGTGTTTCTTGAATTACATCTTACCCGGACTATTAACCCTTCCTGTACCGACCTACTTTCTACCTATGCTATCTTCAGTCCCGCTATATACGCGCCCGGGACTGTTAGGGTTAACTTACCCAACGTTAAAATTATTTTAATAACAAAAAAAAGATAGGTACTTAAGCAAAGGCAACTTGGAGCTTAGAGCAGACCATCAGTTTAGCTTATCCTGAGAGTGTAACCAATGAATCGGGTGAAAGAGATAAAGATATTAAACGCCATAAAATGACTGGCACGCAGTAAAAGTAAAGTATCACCGTCGGACAAATTAAGGGCCAGTGAAGCAACATTCCCAGGCTTTACTTAGCCCCACCTGATGTAAGATATTCATCATTCCCAGGTAATAAAATAAAATTCTTTGTTGGACTTTAACAATTATTACCAAAAACACATTTTCCAAGTTCCATAACCGGCAGACCCCGTCTTAGGCACTTTCATAAGGGCGCAGAATTTGTTTTCGCCTAAGGCGTCGAAAACCATAGAGCCGGCCCTGGCTAGATCTTACCACCAGAAAATGAAAATATAAATAGAGCCAAACAATTCCAAGACTTGGGAATAATAAAGTTTGTATAATATAGAAGTCACATTATTGTCTTCAATGAACCAAATGGAGGGATGATGATCAGAAAATGATATTCATGATGCGCTTCTCACAAATAGCAGTGTTAAGGAGACCAAAAATATCATCCCGAGCGGTAAATAGAATTGTAATGATCCACTATCTTATGCATATATTGTACTATTTCTTTTGGAAATGTACAAACGACACACACACACGCACACATACACAGCTTACGATACATTTAACCGTGTAGGTCTGCGAGTCTACAGTATATAAAGACAATAAAATATTAAAAGATACGTTGATGAGCTTAAGTTTTATGGTGTTTAGATATTTTTAGATTTTAAAGGGCCATAAAGAGACACCCAATGTAAGTAAAATTATAGAGTGCCCTACGGCTTGTTTTAGACATTCATATCTTATTTTACAGACTTTTATGTAACTACAAAAATAGAACTGTCTCATGTACTCCCCAAATCTGCGTGTGTATCAGGGAGACAGTCGTTTGGTATATAAGTCTTGAACATACATTCAGTGACTTCCGGTTTATCTATGGTCACCGAAAGTTTCAGATCTCCGTTCTGTTGGAATAGGATGTCAGAAATCGTCCGTGAGTTACAGAACTTGACTGAAGTCATCGCCGATCAATTAGCGCTATCTACCAACAGATATTGATTCCCAAAAGAGGATATCTCGTCAACATGCACTTATCCTTGTTAGTTCTACTTGCTGCAGTGGCATGGGCGTCGCCTCCGGTGATCAACGACGTCAGTCCGCAGAGCGCCGCAGCGCAACAGCTGGTTCGCCGCTATTCGGAGAACAGGACCGATACCCGCGTTTGGGGGCTCAGCCGGGAGGAGTTCGCGGCCTTTCTGCAACAGTCGACATCCCACAGTGCAGAGTATCTGGACGATATAGTCGGAGAGTGCAAGGCGCCCAATGGAAATTGTTCGAGGAAAAGCCAGGTGAAAATGTCTTTTCTGTCAACAATTTCGTTACATTTTTTAATGCAAACCTATGGATTAATTGATATAATAGTTTACTTTTCAAAAACTTTGTCCTTAACATAACTTTGTAAAAAAAAAATTACATTGCGGCTCGTCATACAATTATAACTATAGAAACTATTAAAATTATGCTAATCCTTACACCGTCAAAGAAGTGGGCACGTTTTTGCAATAAAATAACCAATGTTGGCATTCTTGTATATTGAGTACTTTTAATAGGATCTACAAAGAATGATTACATTGCATTGCATTTTAAAATGTATTATGATTACAATTGCCAAGGGTCGGTAACCTTTTGATAATAGTGTGCCAAAGTAGGATTTCTAATTCATTCAGCGTGCCAACAGCATAAAACTCATCATGCTTTAGCACTAAATTTGTAGAATTTTTTTTTTTTTTTAGGGACCTCCCGCGTACCATTGAAAACTGCTCTGCGTGTCGTAGGTTGCCGACCCTTGGCTAATGCTACAATGAGGTTTACACATTATTTTCGTATAACTTGTAATGACCGTATCCAAAATTTTTGAATCTGTAGTTTTTATATTAAATAATCCCATGTCAAGAATGGAATCAGTGGCGTAGTCAGGTCTTGACGCTAGGGGAAGCGAACTTTTAGGAAAAAGGCCCCACTTTTAGATTTTTTTTCCAGATTAACCCTTCCCGTATCGACCTACTTCTATCTATGCTGCCTTCAGTTCCGCTATATACGCACCCGGGACTGTAAGGGTTAATAGAAGAACTAAGAATTCGTACGTATATTCGTGCAGTATTTTTTTTAACCATTCACGATTTTTACTAGCAACTATTAGTGATAGCGATTTCTGCAAAATTGATTGCATCTACTGCTCATTTTCAGGATGAGTATCTAGTGTCGAGAAATATTTATAGAATCAATGCGAATGCTTCTAAAGGACTGAATTCTTCTTCCTTTTAATTGAAGTTTTTAGTTAAAACAGTTATTTGTAGACGCTACTTCTAGGTTGAAAAGGACCAACATTTGTAAAGCCTATACAAGCCCATAAGTACCAAATAAAAGACATAAATGTCCAGACAATTTTTTTAAGGACAAATGACATCACTACTCGGGGTGCTGATGGTAAAATCGGTGTTCAACTATTACAAAATGTCTGTTTTCGGGGGCAAAATATACTGCGTAGACTAGATTTTGAACTTTTACTCTTCTTTATGCCTCTTTGTAATATTGCTTCTGTGGCCCGGCACCCGGTCGCAAACAGCATTTTTTTTTTTTTGGGGGGGGGGGGGGAAACGCTAGAAATAGTGCAAGTAGAATTAAAACTTAAAACCATACGTGAGTCTGCTGAATTATTAGTTTCCTTCAAAATAGTTTCTGGTGAGCCATGCCAACCACCACCCCCTCCCTCCACCTCTCATTCTTCCCAAGGGGGCAATGATGAAATCTTGGGTGAGGGGCTGCGCTGATTGGGGAAGTAAGGATATCATTCAATAGCAACTCGGATGTAAGAACTTACAACAAAAAAAAAATTAGTCTAGATTGCCTACGATCTTTAATTCATTTCCGTTTTATCACGCTTGAATCATTAAAACTCCAACCAACTTAATTACTTTATACTTTGTAAAGTATTATCACATTTACTGTGATGAACTTTGAGTCTCCTTCTAGATTAAAACTTTAAATTAAAATATTTGCAAATAATAAAGGAGAAAGTTTATTGGGCAATATAATTGCAATATTAATTCGCTGTTGTATTTTTCAAAATACAGTAAAATACATGATAAAGTTGGTAAGCTGGTTTTATATTTACAATACGTCAATTATTTTCATTAGTTAAAGTACAACAGTAAGCAGTGGCGGAGCTAGGGGAGGGGCAGGGGGGAGTCTAAATTCTAAAGTCCCCCCGGGCCCCTACTTGAGGGGGGCCTCAAAGGAGTCTCCGAATTGTTGTTTTTTCTTATGACATAATGTCGAATGTCAAAATGCAGGGGCCCCTAAAGAGGCTAACCCCCCCCCCCCCCCCCGGGCCCCCAAATCCCTAGCAACGGCACTGACAGTAAGTATACTGCAAATGAAAATAAAAGCTAACACAACTATGTACTTCCAACTGCATAGAATTTTGGTTCACGTGGACTTGTTCAGACACTATTTTAATGTTAACCCACTTTTTTTTTCAACAGTACTTGAAGAAATTTATTCAAGTTTTATAACCCTTTGGAAGACTAGAGATTGAACTACTTGCAATATTTTGCAAATTTTTTTGTAAATGAAAAAGAACAATAATAAACATTTATCTATAGAACATAAATGATCAATTAATTGATTTACTTTTTATTCTTCTTCTTATAAATTACAGATAGATATGTTATATAAAAGAGTATTGCGTCCGACGGCGACGCTTATCCATTGGTGTTAGTTCAGTTTTGGTCGTGAATACCGATATCGACTTTAGATGATGTTAGTTGCCGTTTCTTTTTATTAGTTCTTTCTTGCAAATGGTAACCCATTCTATACCCGAATGTCAATGTCACTAGGGTGAAAGTCCAGGTTCTTACAAGCACCCACAATAAGGTTTAAATGGTTTAACTCATTCTGTGCCCGGGGGTTTACCGCGTTTGTGCCAGACCATTTTTAGACCGCTAGAAATTTTGTAGAGTGCCCTTATTTATTCATACATTTTCAAAGGTAGGCCTTTTTGTTTAGAGAGTTACCTGTAATTCATATCAAATTAAAGGAAATTAAACAGGAAATAATAATAAGTTGAAGTTAAAACTATATTAGAAGAATATTAACATCTTTTTTAGTAATTTTTAGAGATCAAATTTTTTGTTTAAACAAAAGGAGCAAAAAAAATCGATCTTAACAGACTTTTATATGGTATGCGTAGCAGATATCCTATTCGGCTTAAAACCACTAAAGGTATATCTATTCCAGATCAAAATGCATATTGAATTTTGAAAATATCCCACATAGTTACTGAATTATACCCATTTTTGTAATGTTAGTATCAGCCGGAAAACGCCGATCCTATACATTTCCATATAGTTTACATAGGGCTAGGCCTAACCACGAATGTTTAATTCTTTAATTAGTAAATAAACCGACAGTCCTCAAAACCAGATTTAAATGATTTAAAGTTATTATCTGATGAATAGAAATTAATAATTAGCAATACAAGTTATTTTAATAGCAAATTTGACAAGTTCCAAGGTCTAGAAACATTTCGAGTAGGCGTGGCTATGCTTTGTGTAGGCTACAAAAGTTTAAACAGAAATCGATTAAAAATCATCATTATTATTAAAAAACCGAAAGTAAACCAAGCAAAAAGGAAGCAGAAAGAGTTGTCATTTATTTTGTAATATAAAAAGTCGAATTAATAGGCTATAGCAACGAAATAAGGTATGAAAACACAATTCACGATATATCATGGATTGGCACGGAAGCGCCGATTCAAATCCACGATATATTGTGGATCGGCACTGAATGAGTTAAATATCTAATTTAAACTTCTGTCGTTACTCTTGTATCAGAGAAAAACCACGCATGAGCTTGATTGAATTGAATTGCAAGAAAAGTCTTTAATTTGTCATTTTCTCTTTGTAAATCTGCATATAATGCAAAACACTTTAGTGTCAACAGTCTTTATAATTAGTCACCATCTGAACAAGACCAGTTTTGTATATTAATATGGTTATATATATTATTATGGTTCATAAATCCTAGAAATCAGGCGGATATTAGAAAAGTGACATTTTTTATTATTACCAACACTTGATAGGTCTTAAACGTTTTATATTTTCAAACGCTTTTGAAAATTCCTAACGTGACATTTTTTTCAACTCTAACCTTCTCAATGTCTGATTTTAACTAAATATCTACATTGTAATTGACAAGCAGAACGTTGATATAAGCTTTTCAGTTTGGTTTTATCATTATAATAATCATAGAATAAACACTCATAAATATACTAAGTATACGTATAGATAATATGGCCTTTGAACTCACAGTGTCCAGGAATACCTGAGATATACAGCCGCTTGTCCGTTGATGGTCTGCTGTCAGCTGATGCACTTCTTGAAGCGCTGCCCATAGCTTTCAACACACTCAGCTCAGACAACTGTTCGAGCGTTGTCAAGGAAACGCTGTACCACGTAAGGGGAGAGGCGGTACCCACCGCGGCTGAAGGTAAATTCCCGTTCAATCGTTTTTAAATCGTTCTAACAAAAGGACATTAACAACTGCCCAGCGTGCACTCCACGTCGTATCGACGGGGATAAAACGTGATTTCCACGTATTTTCGTGGGTTTTCACGTTTTTTCTTCGTCGATACGACGTGGTGTGCCCGCTGGGTGGTCTCTGTCTATGTACTCTGGGTTCTTGCATTAAAATGAAAACCTTAAGTCATATTCTTGCTGTGTATTATTGGCATCTTTAGCTGGTGTTTGTATGTTTTGTTATTGCTTTTGTATGCGTGGGTGGGTGAGAGAGAGAGGTTTAGAGATAGATTGCATGAATAGATCTGCGTTGGAGTTTTCTGTTTTCGTAATTTCTAACACGAGTATTTAAAACGAGATTTTCCTAATTCTTGCGATAGAAAAATACATTATTGATAAAGGTGTTTATTACATGAAAAGGTAAAATACCAATCCTTTTTATGATACACAAAAAACATGACGATACAATTATGTCATTAGAATGTCATAAAGTTTCGTACCAACCAGCTTCGGCTATTTTAAAACATTTATATATGTAATATTTTCTCCTGACCAATTATATCCGAATTTTGACCATTTTAAAACTTCACCACGACGAAATGTTTACATAAAGTACCAACCAAATAAACTGAATAAAAGGAATGTTTGGGAAGACCACCATTATATTTTCATTCAACATATTAATTAAAAAAAAACAAATTACTCTCAAATAGCCAACAGTTTGTTTAAAAGCCTACTGGTTTTCTATTCAAAATTTTAATCTACATTTTAGTTTGAAAGCAACCATTGTTATATACAATCTAGGGGTGGGCAAATGCGGCCCCGAGAGTTGCTTGCGGCTCTTCGTTGATTAAATTGCGGCTCTCTGTGGCCTCTTGCGTGTCCACCCATGACCTATACAATTTTGAAAAAAAAAAATTTCTCTTTTTCTATGTATGTCACCAGCATGGGGTTACAGCATTCTGTTCGTCACGTGCATCAATGTCATTTCCAACATCGGGGCCTTCATGGGGCCCATTATGAGGAAAAACTATTTTCAACGTCTGCTGCAGTTTCTTGTGGCCATGGGGGCGGGTTCTTTGGTGACGACGGGAATCGTGGTTCTCTTACCTGAGGTTGGTATCACTTTTGAGTCAGGTGTAGTTGATATTATATCTGTAGATGATTTGTTGCTTATTACAGTTCTTGGAAAAGTAGACAGACAGGCAGACAGGGGGTGACTCAAGACTGTAAGATAGATTGCAACGCACATGAACAGTGAGAAAAACTACTCGAAAAGAGAAATATAAAAAATTAGACATTTGTTCTTAAACAGAAAGACAATGGATTAGTATGCAAGTAGATGGGAAAAAAAAGGAAAACAATAGAATTGAATTTTGATAGACAATATTGATATATAAAAGATTGTCATATAGTTAGATATATAGATTTATAGACAGATAAACGTATAGATTGATCGATTGATAGATGATAGATAGATAAGCATTTAGTTAGCTATAGAGATTTAAGATCGGACAGATACATGGATAGATAAACAGTTATATAGATAACTATATTAATAAAAAGATATATATTCAGAAATATAGATAGATAAATAGATAGATGCAAACATATATTATTATAAGACATACACATTCATAGATAGACAGGCAGATAGATAAATATATAGATAAATAGATATATTATATATATATATAAATAAAAATTAAATAGATACATAGATAGATAGATATATAAAGACAGATATTTTCAAACTCTATTAATAAAAAGTTCAATCTAATTCTCCAGGCCTTTGATTTAATGGAAATTGAAGAGTTAGGTGATGACTATATATGGAAAGGGGCGGCTGCCATTTTGTCTATTTATGTGTTTTTCAGCCTTGAGCGGTTTCTGAAAACTATACGTATTAAAAAAGAGGTAAGTTACATAATCCTTTCTTTTGTCCTACATCAATTTAAAAACACATACAACATTACATGCTCGCCTTGCAGACATTGGGGCGAGGTCAGCTATTGCATTTACCTCGGGTTTATGAAGATTGAACCAGAGTTCACTAGTCTCCATGGCTAGGGCACGCAAGAGGACTGTAGGACCAGTATAATACCAACTTTTACTTTCTCTTTTACAAAGTAAAGATGTCCCAGTTCACGTCACAGCCCAGTAGACGCCGATCAAAGAATTGGAATTGAACCCAAGATCTATGGGTAGCCGATTCTAGGAGTTACCGCTCCACCATCAAGCCCTGTCCAGCAGACAAGTCTACAAACATTTCTATGAGATCAGCTGGGGGACAATATAATCCATTTTTATTTTAATGGCGATAATCATATAGACCTTTTTTAAAAAGTACTTTTAATAAGCCCAGTTATATTCATTTGAAAAGGTATATTACAGGTAATAAAAGAAGTAAATTATAAATACTAGACTATAAAAATGAAATAATGGAAATGTATATTTTTGCAATTGTTGCATTTTTGTTTTTGTTATTGTAGTTTTAAAATATTTCAGGGGGGGGGGGGTGGAACCCTATCCCTTTTAAGGAAAGGAGGAGGACATTATAGTTACTCTCATTCAGGAGTCCAACGTCCATTTCTTTTTCTGTTCAATCACTTTGGCCTTCACCAAATGGAGACTGCCTGCCCCCGCAAATTGTTTTAAAAATATACTCGCTAAGAGATTTAGTGTATATAATTGTGACGGCTGATTGAATTAAATATAAACCATGTCAGAGTAGGCCATGTCACTAAAAAAAAGATACGAAGGAGCTTAAAATCTATTACAAAGCTTGCCATGAGGCATGTTGGCTGAACAGCAGCGCGTTTGGCTGGGGTAACGAAGGTCGAAGGTTTGAATCCTGGTTAAGGCCAAGATTTCTTCCCTGGTCATCATCTCTAAGGCGCGTCATAATTTTCTTTCGGGTGCAAAGAATATATTATCTATTTTTAGACACAGTTCTATTTCGTATTTACAGCATTTCTATCTTTTCACAATAATTAATTACTGTCTAACTATTAATTACACATGTTTGTTTCATCGTCTCATCCTTTCAGCGCCCAAAACTTAAGCACAGCATGTCTATAAAAGTTGAGGCGCCGGAGAAGGACGTCGAACTTCCGCTCAGTGACACAAAAGAGGCGCTGGAAGATGAGGAGCACGGTCACTCCCACTCCGGTGAAAAGTCACTGGCCTGGATGATCATGGCCGGTGACGCTATCCACAAGCTTGTGGACGGCCTGTCCATCGGTGCCGCCTTTGCCAACAACTTCGGACTTGGAATCAACATCTCGCTGGCCATTTGCTGTGAAGAAGTGCCACACGAACTGGGTAATTTTTAGCTGCAAAAGTTAAAGTTATCAAATAAGGCCGAATTGATCCATTAAGGCCAATGAGGCAGACATGGGATGCTTGGGGTCTGTGTGGCCAGCACACTGCTCAGCCAGCGTTCACTTTGCCCCAACTAATGCCACGTACCCACCAGAGCTGAAGAGACTCAGAGACAACCTCCAGACCTGTAAATAAAATCTAGCCTTAACCAGGATTAGAACCCAGGACCTTCGGTACTCCAACCGAAAGCGTTGCCATTAGCCCATAATGCACAGCTGAAGATTACATGTCAAGATATACACGATGCTTTAAGCCGACAGTGTTTATTGTATTTTAGAGGCGTGTCTGGAAACATTGTTTTGGTTTGAAGACATTTTAAAGAGATGATCTGTGGTGTCCAAGCCGCTTCGTAGCCAAAAGCTGCCAATAATTTTACGATAGTATCAGAATGAGAGTATAAACTGTTCTTTATAAACTGCCCCTGTATAAATTGCCTCATCATAAACTGCCCATTTATAAACTGACACATTTCAGACCAGCGTGATCCATGGGGCTAGTGCTTATACTAAAGCAGCGTTCAACAGTTTCCATGGCCACGACATACAAGGGATTGTGTGGCCTTTCCTTTTCCTAAGCCAGTGTCAGCTACCCACATAGACTGTTTGGATCAAGACATTTTTCTTTGATTTAATTAAAAATGAGCACGAAATTTATTTTAACATAGAAATAAATCAATTTATAAATTATTGCTTTTTGTATATCTTTAAAAAAAATCAAAACGTTGATTACAGGTAGTTCTGAACTAAGGACCATTTCATTACATGTCCGATAACCATTAATATAACATCCGTCAAATCGAGATTTAAGTTGTGTGAGTGTTGAATAAATGTTTATTTTCCCATGGCCTTTCTGTTACCTGAAAAAAGGAAACCCAAATTATTACTTACATCGTTTAAAACGTTGGACGCAAAAATCTTCTGTATAGAAGGCGCGTGTGTAACCTATAACAGGGATCGGCAACCTACGCGTGCAAGACTTGACAGGCAGAGCGATTTTCAATGGCACGCGGAAGACTCCCAAAAAGGCAATTCGAATCTCTGCTACAAAATAATGTGTGTGTCAATTCATGGTGACTTGTAGGCAGTTGGCACGCTGAATAAATTAGAAATCTCTTTTTGGCACCCTATTATCAAAAGTTTGCCGACCCCTGACCTATAATAGATAAGTCATATTGTAACAGGCAGAACATTTTGACCTAATTTGTAATTAACGTTTTATCCACGCAGCTGACATTGCGATCCTGCTACATTCCGGACTGTCCATCAAGCGGTCACTGTTCGTGAACTGTCTTGCCGCACTCTTCTGCTACGTCGGACTGGTCATCGGCGTTGTGCTGGGCACCAGCACCATGGAGGCTACAAAGTGGGTCTTCGCCGTGGCTGGTGGACTCTTCATCTACGTCCCTTTGGTGGACATGGTGAGTCCTTTGTTATTATTACTTTTATATAACATGTAACATATAGCACGCTGTTGATTTATAGTTACTTCATAGAATGTATTAGAATAGAGCTAGTATTGTACTAAGAGAAGGTAACAAACAATGAGTCCCCTAGGCCTAGTGAGGTTAAATTCACCAAGACTGAGAATGAACATCTCGTTGGCCATATGCCGCGAAGAGGCACCGCTCTAACTGGCATAGGCCACCAACAAGGGCTCTCCATTCATCCCGGGCCTGGGCGAGTCTTTCCAACTGTCCCCAAGAATGACCTGATCTCTTGACGTCGGCATCACGACGCCAGCTGTTACGGGATCGGCCCCTCTTCATGCCTAACTGTAAAGTTTGGTAATCCCGTCGCACTAAATTGATCCATAGGGCTGGTGAAGCAGCCACGGCATACTGGGGAGGGGGTTGTGTGGCCAGCACAATGCCAACAATGCCCAATAAGAAGTGGGTCCTCTTATATACTCGTCTCGACTTAAGCTGGCGAGTTGGATGCTAGAGTCAAAGATACGCCCAATTGGTGTTAACTCTTCCTGCACACAGTTTGCTTCGGTCAGTGCTTCTCAAAGTGTTAGTTCGCCGAAAGGCGCAGGCCCTCGAGCCCTCGGTCACCGATCCGTAAATTGTTACATAGGCTATATATAAAAGTGTCTCAGTGGCATTTCACGTCTCGCGAGACTATCTTTTCCCCCTTGCAGGCCCCTGTGTGGCTGAAGAGACCAATCCTGGAAATACAGGCCCGGTCACATTGGGTGCAGGCGAAAACAGCGGAGGGGCGTTAAGGGGACCACTTTTTTCTCCAATCTTGTGCCTTGCGCCAGCCTCTCCTGCAAGTTGGGAACCTTCCTCGATCCCTGCTCTCCAGGTGGGCCTATCCCGCACAATGTCCTCCCAACTGTTGGGGTCAATATGTAGGTGTTTCATGTCTCTTTTGCAAACATCCGCATTTCAAAGTTTTGGACATCCAGCAGGTCTTTTGCCTTTTAAAGTGTATGTAAGTGTGAACATTCAGTCGAGATTATCCCCCCTTTCTGTAGGCAAAATCTCTCAAAACCAACACCCCTTCCTGATGGCGCTTTAGTTTGAAAAACACAGCAAATTTTAGCTGGTGTGATGATGCTGGTGATTTGTATAGTATATCTCTCCGCGCTATCACATTTAGCATGTTTAGTGTACTCTTTTTACCACACTTATTGTGGATTTAATAAAAAAAAATATTATGGACCATCCACCATTTTCCATTTGTTGCTTAACTCAACGCCAGTTCTTGAAAGATATACTTAAAAAAAATCTAGCAACGTGTAGATGAATCCAGAAAACCAATCATGGATGTATAGCGTCTAGTTCACTTCACAATCTTATTCTGACTCTATTCCTTGAGCTTGATGAAAAATTTTAAATTGTTAACAATAAACAAATGCAATTTGACGTTTTCAGCTTCCTGATATGAGCAGACATCTGGACATGCTGATGCTACGAGGAGATAATGAGGCCAGGATTGTTTCGGGTCTACACACCGTTGGACTCTTGATCGGGGCCGGCATTGTTCTGACCATCTCCAATCTCAGCTCTTACATCGAATTCTAGAATTCCTTGCCACGATGACCTAAATATCCTAAGCCGTTTGTCTATTTTTGGATGGACAGTCCACTCCAATAGCCCAGAAGGCTGTGGCAAAAGTTTTTTTAAAACTCGATTGTTGTAGCCGGCGCTCTGTATTAAGACACTAATTCATTTCTACCCCGCTTTAAGCTGGGACAAATACGGAGTATTATTTGATATAACATTGACTAACATTATTATAGTTCTTCTTGGTGTAATGTGTTTACCCTCATATTAAACAATGCATTTTAAGAACATGAATCATTATGTAGAACGGACATTTTGTATGATAAACGAATGTTATGTAAATTAAGAACTATTTTTTGTTTGCATTTGTTATTACACAGCATAATATTATGTATTAAACATTTAACATTTTAAATTTACTTCATACTTATAGAGTGGCAATGCCTGTAGTTGTTTTTTTTAATTCATGAATACCCCTTGTAACCACTTTTATATCAATAAATTAAAATAAGAAATTTAAAGTAAGAGCAGAGTAGATTTGTATGTGCATTAGATGTAATAGAACTCAGACTTTCTTGATGATGTACAAACAGATTGTTTGAATGCTTATTTGGTAGAATTAAGACAGGACGAGTCATAGCACCGACTTTCCATTGATCTATACGGAGATTGAGCCGCACAACGCTTGACTTCAGCGTTGATAATTAGGATTTAAAAAGCATTGATACAAAATACATGATTTAATATGTGTAAGAGTCCTTAGGCGTGTGTGAGCATGTTTATTATCTTCTGTATTTCTCATTTTTTGGTATATAAAACAATTATATTTATATTATCCAAACAATTATAAAAAAGTCTATTTTTCAAAGGTGTTAGACGTTCATTAAACTTTGTTCAGATAAATTGTGTAAATAATAAAGTACCCATCGGACCAAATAGATCACAAGGGCCGGTAAAGCTGCGTTCACCAGCTTCTGTGGCCGCGCATACTAGGGGATGTGTGGCCAGCACAATGCCCAGCCGCCTTTACTTTATCCCAACTTATGTCAGGTAAACATCAGAGCTGGGTAAACCCAGGGACTCCCTCGAGTACCGAGAAAAAATCCTAGGATTCGAACCCAGGACCTTCGGTACGCCAGTCGAACGCGCTGCCGCACGGCCAACGTACCAATGCAATGTGTTTATCTGTTTAGTCCATCTTGGTGGAGTGGGCAGCGCTAACCAAAATTCTCTTCCATCTAAATGTCCGCAGTAGTCTTCCTCTGTCACTGGACCATATAATATCATTGATTAATACTATACTCCATCCCTACCATCAGTGCGGTCACAGTTGGATCTAGTGCTTCAAACACATTATTATCCCCACATGCACTCTGACCTTCTCAACACAGCTGACCTTGCCAACCAGACATGACCTTTGCTACCATAACTGCTACGACTGACTCCAGGGAGACGACAACACCTTAGTTTTGAAAGAGGATGATGGACTACCTCCATTTTAATGTCTTTTCTGCTCCTGCTGATAGCAAAATGTGATTCCCTCCTTTTTGTACATTAGATGACGTGACACATAGGGGCAGATAACCAGAGACAAACAATTTCCAAGGGGAGTTATTTGAGCACCAATCGCTATGTACAGGGCCCTCGAGAGAAAAAAAAGAGGCCGGTACGAGATTTTTTTCTGCCCCCCCCCCCCCACACTTTTTTTTCTTACACAGTCATATCTAGATGATTTATTTGTATAACATACGTTTGAAAAATGAGGAATCTTTTTATAAGGTCTATGGACCTTTTTGTGAAACTGTCATAAGTGTTACCTATTTATCATTAGAGTAGGCCTATAATCATTTCAATCACAGCCTTACAAGTCTTTAACAAAAATACTTAAATCAGGTAGGCCCTACATAGTTTTTAGTTTAAATAATTGTAATTGTTCCTCCGCTTCAGTAGGCCTATTGATCTTGCTAATAATATGACAAATATGTGTAAAATGGGAAAAGTGACTCTCACTGATGATTGATGATTAATTTAGTTGAAAAAAACTCCTTGATAGAAAGCACACAGTTACCCCAGATAGGTAGGCCTACATCCTATATAGTATAGGTTTACACAAGATCGAAGCTTAAAAAAACAATGTGAAGCTAAGAAACGGTTTATTAGTGGTCAACAGGGGATTAAGTTGCATATAACAGAGATCGGCAACCTAAGGAACGCGTTCCGAACTTGGCACGCAGAGCGATTTTCAATGGCACGCTCCAAGATTTTTTTTTATTGATGAAAATAAGCAACAACAGTTTTTGCTTCTGAATGAGGAAAACTGACTGTGGAAACCCATGTTTCTGAATGACATAGCGACACATTTCAGTGAGTTGAACTAGCATTTACAAGGACCACTGGAATGGATTTGCATTGAAACTGGACATATGTCTTGCCGTGAAATCGATTTCAAAACATTTAACTACATGTACATCCCTATATTAAGGCATATATTTAGATAGATAGTTAGGGCTTTTTCAGAAGTACATCGAAGTACTCAAAGTGGAGTTTTCTAACCATAGGCATGAATTTCAAAAACTTTTCAAAAATGTGCATCCAAATGTGCCCATGTGCGGAAAAAATCTGAAAGGAAGCTTTTTAGCCAAGGAAAGTCATTTGCTATTCTCAACTGATTGGCGTTCACTCGTCTACTTTCAGCTTTCGGTTCAACGTAAACTTATTCTACTTTCAGCTTTTGGTTCAACACTTATAAAGAAATACAAATAAGTCAGTAATATTTTTAATATTACAAAACATAACTGGTTTGGCATCGCTATTGAATCAAATGTGGCAATGATTTTTTTAATTAAAGGGAGATAATTAAAGCGTTTTATTTGCGCTAATAATTTTAGTATGTTTCTTTTTTTTTCCTTTTATCAAAAAATTATCAACTTACAAATTATAACTATGAAATGAACAAACTTTAAGAAGTATTTTAAAATTGTATAAATATTTTATGACAAAAAATTTCTATGTATATTTCTAAACATTACATTAACTACCCAGTTTGTCTGATTACTACGCGTCTATTCTGCTTAACGGAAGTACTTTCGTCTCATTTAGCAATACTAAAGACATTAAAGGACATCTCAGTAAAACTGAGATCACACTATAATTAATATTAGTGTTAGATCTTCATCTTGACTAATATTGAGTACCAAAATAATTTTAAGATTTTAGATAATAATTACCATAAATGTGTAAGTTAAGTAGACTAGTAAAATATTGTTTTTGATATAAATGCAAATAAAAAGGATGATAATCACAAACAAGTTAAATATGAAACGGTATTTTCTCTATAAATCGCCATTGTTTGTTTTTTGGCCGTGGTCTGGCTACGGAGTTAAATTAATTGTCCTATAAAAACAATTTTTTTAAAGTGTATACTATAGGCCTATTAGAACAGGTTGACGTTTAGGCTGTTGGCACGCAGAATGATTTAGAAATCCTAGTTTGGCACACTGTTAGCAAAAGGTTGCCGACCCCTGGTATATATGATTTGATAGATGGCATACATCCAAAAACTACCGACGATGTATGGTTATAATATAATGGATGGGGCGTTTACCATGTCTGAACAATGTATCTATTATCTTATTCATTACATAAGCTCCTTCTATAAAGAAGATTTTTGCGTAACGCATGTCCATGGTTTGAGTCTAGTCTTGCATTTCTATTAGTGTTTTAAATGATAAGTTACTGGTTTTACTGGTTTGTTCGGGTAACACATTCCATGGTCGGATGCAAATCAACATGAAAAATGACTTGTGTGCATTTGTTATCGTATACGTTCGCATTAGGGATAAGGAAAGTGTCTTTGTCCTTATGTTTATCTGAGCATTTTAACAGATGGTTTTTGTGTTGTATTTCTAAAATAGAGTTTAATGCCTTTTGTATTATTACTACTTTACGCGTTGTCCATCTGTCCTCTAGTGTTTCTAGTAAATTCTAGGTTTAGTGATTTAACTATTGGTGTTAGGCCTACTCTTGTCAGTTGTAAATATTCGCCAATAATGTATGCTGTGTAGTCAAATGTAAGGTTAGATCTGACAGACTCTTCCCAAAATACATTTTGTTAAAGGACCAAAAAAAAATGTGTTTTAAATGTTCAATACCTAAGAGTATTTAGGTCTAGGCTACTAAGCTAACAGGGAGAAATGTAAGACTGTAAGACTCATAGGTCTATATTTGTAAGTGTCTCTGGAGAAAAATAATTTAAAAAAAGATCCTAAATGCAACCGGGTATCGAAAAAAATTAGGCCCTATATTACAATTAGAGTTAGAGGTTTCTTTGTATATTTAACAAAATGTTCAAGTAGGCTACACATTCAAAGAATACCAAAATTAAGGGCTACCAGCGCCAGGTGAGATTGTAGGAGGTCTTAGAGCATCTCCTCTTAGCTTAATAACAATAATTAAAAAAATACTTGCGTAATTGCCAATTTAATTTTAAATTTTAATATTCATGGGCCCCCTAAACTCTTATGGGCCCCGGTACGGCGTACCGGTTCTACCCCCCTATCGTGGGGCCTGGCTATGTATCCTTCATTTTACGGAAACACTAGTGGCTAAAATAGTCTCAGACAGACCAATCCTGATTTTAGTTAGTCCTTGTCGTGCCATACGTGACATTAGGTGACCAAGATTTCCCAACAGATCTCTGATTTTGTGAAGCCCTGTCAGCGTCGCCACAAAATCTACACCGATGGACTGTCTTTCCGGTTTCTCATCCAGGTGATCCTGGGGCGTCCTTGTCTCCATATCTCAAATCTTGAGGACGCCTATGGCTGTCTTTTTTTTTCTGTCATCCAAAGTCGGTGGACCTGTCCATCTCACATGTTTTTTTTAAAAATAAGTTCTGCCATGGTTAAAAGATCATACCGTTGGAGGACTTCTTCATTTTTTTTAATGCGAGCCTTGATTAACTTTACACAACTAAAGTTTATTATTAATAATTCACCTGTTACTCAACTGCTTCGCAATTGAATTTTATTTTTGTTAGAAAAGGCAAGTCGCTTTGTAGTTTGAAGTTTTCTCCAACAGCAAAGGGCTATAACTAGTATTATCCTCTACCACCAAAAGAAAAACTTGGTTGTTCCCCTTCTAGGTAAAGTTCGTGGGCTATATAAACTATATAATATTGTATTTCCCACTCAAAACTAAAACGTGTCCAATGCCTAGTAATTAAAAGTATTAGTTTTGCTTTAATTAGATTTATAAATAAATGTGTGTTTATGGCATAGGGCAACTTAGTGTTTTGTGGAAAGTATTCTCTGCTTACTACATTGCTTTAGTAAATAAACTAGCTATAAATGTGACAGTGATACGGGGTTTACCGTTAGGCCTATCATTGGCTTGGACATTTGAGGAAGGTTTCTGTGGCCAGCAAGCTTTCTCTTCGGGGCACATCAAGATGCAAGGTAATGATGATGAGAATGTGGTTAAGTAAGCTAACGATAAAGTAGGTTATCAAAAAAGTAGGTAAACGAGTAAGTAGGTTAACGATAAACTAGGTTAAAGAGTAAGTAGGTTAACGAGAAAGTAGGTTAACGAGTAAGTAGGTGAATGATAAAGTAGGTTAAAGAGTAAGTAGGTTAACGAGAAAGTAGGTTAACGAGTAAGTAGGTTAACGAGAAAGTAGGTAAACGAGTAATTATAATAACGAAAAAGCAGATTAGCGAGTTAGTAGCTGACGATCAAGTAGGTTAATAAAAAGCTCATTAACAAATAGGTTAACAATAAAGTAGGTTAACGACAAAGTTGGTTAACGACAAAGTAGATTAACGACAAAGTAGATTAACGATAAAGTAGATTAACGACAAGGTAGATTAACGACAAAGTAGGTTAACGACAAAGTAGATTAACGACAAAGTAGGTTAACTCAAAGTAGATTAACGACAAAGTATATTAACGACAAAGTAGGTTAACGACAAAGTAGGTTAACGACAAAGTATGTTAACGACAAAGTAGGTTAACGACAAAGTAGATTAACGACAAAGTAGGTTAACGACAAAGTAGATTAACGACAAAGTAGATTAACGACAAAGTAGGTTAACTCAAAGTAGATTAACGACAAAGTAGGTTAACGACAAAGTAGATTAACGACAAAGTAGGTTAACGACAACGTAGATTAACGACAAAGTAGATTAACGATAAAGTAGGTTAACGACAAAGTAGATTAACGACAAAGTAGGTTTACGACAAAGTAGATTAACGACAAAGTAGATTAACGACAAAGTAGATTAACGACTAAGTAGATTAACGACAAAATAGATTAACGACAAAGTAGATTAACGACAAAGTAGATTAACGACTAAGTAGATTAACGACAAAGTAGATTAACGACTAAGTAGATTAACGACAAAGTAGATTAACGACTAAGTAGATTAACGACAAAGTAGATTAACGACTAAGTAGATTAACGACAAAGTAGATTAACGATAAAGTAGCTTAATGTTACTGCAAAGCTGCTGGAAACCTATGAGATTATATAACCGTTTAATTAAAAACAAAACAAAAAACTTTTTTTTTCTGTCAATTGGTGGTGCACTTCAAAAATTTGTTTCAAGGTCGCCTTATAATTCGACACTTTAAGGCATTTTTAAACACAAGTAATACACATATTTTTTTTTTCATTGTTTCATTTTATTTTTTTTTGTACCGAAGATATACGTTTTCATTTAATTACGTGCTTTTAACAACTTTCTTTCTTCATAGCATTAGACGATAATATTGTTTCTGATAATAAAGATAAACAAGTTACCCAACAGAAGTTTTTTCCCCCCACCTCATCTCCGGTCAGTAGTATATAAGGATAATATAATTTTTAAGTTCTCTGTTATTTAACCAAATGTGTGTCTGAGAAATGCTGCAGCCATAAATTACTCATACAGTATTGTAAGATGAATACAATAACTTGAGTTTAGTACACTTTGCCAAGTACTCTTAGTAAACATTTGATCGAAGGTATCGTTGATTTCTAGCATAACATTATAACAGTTAGCCACAAGCGATAAAGTTTAATAACTTAGAGCAGGGGTCGGCAACCTTTTGATAAAGGTGTGCCAATTCATTCAGCGTGCCAATAGTCTAAAAATCATCCTGCTTTAGCACTCCACTTCTTGTAGAATTGAAATTGAAATTGAAAAAAATCGATCTGCGTGCCAAGTCTGCCACGCCGTACGTAGGCTGCCGACCCCTGACTTAGAATAACGATAGAGCTTGTCAATGAAGAGTGTGATTTTTTTTAAATCAACAAAGAATTCAGAACATTGCTGCAAAAATCATTGTTCTTAAAAGTGATGGAAACTCTATTACCTGTTGAAAAACATTACATTGGCTACTTATAACACTTAGAAAAAAAATCAAAGTTCTGACAATGCTCTATAATTGAGTACTGCAAATGAAACGTACAGAAAAATATCTGTGTCGCAAAACTCAAAAATATATCCTTACTCCGTATGAATTGTTCTAAAAATAATCTTAGCGCATAATTTTTTTTTCTAGCTTTGCGCCGAAAAACTAAAAAAAAGTTGCACAGGCATTTTTAACGCGAAATCAAAATTTTTCTTATACTTTCCTTTTAAGAAATGAATATAATATTGTCATAAGTGTAGTATTATTAAGTTGTTTTAACTGAAAATTTGATAGGATGTATTGTTAGTCGGGGCAAGTCGGGTGTCCAAATTTCAGCTCGATTAGACCACGGGAAGTGGTCGAAAAATCGAAGCCAATTATTGCTCTCACGACGATCCCACGATGCACGCATGATTGCAATCAGACAGACAGAAATTGCAACTTAAAATAAAGGAAGTAACAAGAAGCAAATTAAAGTACCGACTTCGTAAAAATATAATATACAGTTATGTGGCGCAAACAAAATAAAAATATTCGCCCAAAGTTGCATAGCCAGTATCTTTTGACGCAGACAATTTTCGGAAAAAATGAGGGAACATTGCCAACGGAGATAACTTTTTTTTCCTAAAAAAAAGCTGTGTCAGCTTAGTTAAATTACTGCCTTTGGTTTTCACTGAGTGTCAATGTGCGTTGTTAAAGTCATCGCCACGTCTGATGTTCGTACATTTGGAAATAAAGTATTCTCCAATAATGAGCAATGTGTTTTCTCAATTAAAAAAAGGTTTATACTTCCCGATATGCAGCTATTAAGTTATCATCCCTTAGGCAAACAGTAGTCAGTCTCATCGTCGTCTTCATCAGAAGTATATATTTGAATAATTTCATGGGACTCTGACACAATAAGGGGCACCTTACAATAGTACTACTTCGCCACACTATCTTATTGGACTGGATGGATTACTTTAACCCAGCTTGTTACCCCTGTTTTAAATGCATACCTGACTTATGGACAGATTTCTCCCTCTTCGCCATTATCAACTCCTAGTGGAGCAGGGGCCATTAACAATTTCTTTCCATGTCTTCCAGTCTCTGGCTATCTTCTCTAACTTTTCCATCTTTTCTCTATCAGCTGCACATCCTTTTTTACTTCTCGTCGACAGGTGTTCTTGGGTCTACCTCTTCGTCTTGCACTCCGCAGATTGCATTATAGAGTTTATCTAGTCCGATTTGCTTACCGAAAAAAAAATTGTATTGAAATATTTAAAAACATCGAAATTTGGACCAATAATTTGTAATGAATATCAGAGGTTTTTTTTGTAAAATATATATTTTTTTATATAAAATGGCCTACATGAATAAGAATCGGACAAGATAATGACGTCATATCGTTGATTGATTAAATGACGTAATGACTCAAACACTAATGACGTCATTTTATAGTGTATTAAAATGACATACTGACACGATAATTTAAGGGTGAAAATACAAACTATCGACGCCCCAAAAAAAACCTCTGATATTCATTACAAATTATTGGTCCAAATTTCGACGCCCCAAAAAAAACCTCTGATATTCATTACAAATTATTGGTCCAAATTTCGACGCCGTCTTGTATGAAAACAAAAAATGACCCGGTCTCTCTCACTATGGGGCGGGAACACAGTAACGAGAACTACTAAAGTGATTCTGTTGTGAAATGAATGTAATTTCAAATGTCAGTAAATTTAGGTCAAGCGCCCTCTTGGTGTGAGAATGGATCAAATTTTCCCACGTGACCTTTCCGTCGTCTGTGGGAGTCGGTGCGGGAGATTTTTTTTTTTGTCACAACTGAAATTCTGGAATTTACTAGTTTGAATTGGACACCGCCTTTAATAATAACCACAGCTTTGCACCTAAATAATAATAATAATAATAATGGTTATTTATATAGCGCTATTTTAGCATGCTCAGAGCGCTCTAGAAGATTTTTTACGTCCGCTAGGCCCAAAACTCCTGCAAGGCGACAGGGATTTGTCGGCGGCAGGGATAGAACCCGTGACGTGTGGGTTGACAGTCCGGTGAACTAACCGCAGGACCACCCAGAGAGAAAGAGAGAGAGAGAGATCAAAAGACAGATAGATAGATAAATAGATAGACAGATAAATAGATGGATATATATATATATATACATAGATAGATAGATAGATAGATAAATAGATAGATAGATAGATAGATAGATAGATAGATAGATAGATAGATAGATAGATAGATAGATAGATAGATAGATAGATAGATAGATAGATAGATAGATAGATAGATAGATAGATAGATAGATAGATAGATAGATAGATAGACTAAGAAGTATCTCTTTTGACCACACATTTCTCTGTATGATGTTTATGTGGGTATTATTTTGAATGGTCATGATATCAAGGCAGTTGGAGGAGACTATTAAAGCAGACAAGAGTTGACTTTATTATAACATTTTTTTAATCACTGCCGATCAGGAGATTCGTGTGAAGTGTTGTTAGTTTGTTGTTGATTTAACTATAACGCTGGAGGAAGTTCTATCCCAACCCGCCATAAGTCTGCTGTGGGAAAAAAATTAATTTAACAAGATCAGAGAAGATTAGATTCACATCTGCTGGGACATTCTCAATGTCAATTATAGATCTATAAGATGTTGATTTTTTTACAGCAGTAAGGGGGGTCTAAAATAATCAGACAGAGAGTGACATTTTTTTTTTACTTTATCTTTATGTGTGTTTTATAAATTATCAAACATGTCTATGTACTTCTTCTTCTGTCAACAAGTCTGCAGAACGGTTTGCTCCCTTGCTGTCAATGCCAGGCAGATGTAGTTATATGTCTTTGTTTAGATGTTTTCATGTTGTACATTGTGTTGGTAAAGGCAGGTAGGTTCATTGACAATGGGTCAGATTTTATCGTGTTGATGAACTTCCGGTTAACTTCCGGCAACAAACTTTACATGATGTTTTCGCTTTTGTTCGGTGTTTGACAATTTAATTCAACCTGGACGTCCAGTTCTGGTCATTTAGAAATATACAAGGCTACAAGATTAGTTATGATGAATTTTTTTTAACATTAAAAGTGAGTATGCGATAATTAATTATTTTTTTTTGGGCTATCAAAATTATCTTAATCAAGCAATTAATTTGGGAATAAAAATAAATGATTCTTCACTCCTGACGTTCACAATCCATCGTTTTCTTTCGGCAACATCTTTTGGGAATGAAATAAAATGTAATCCTCTACATCTTTTCTTACTCGCAGTACAATCAGTAACGCAGCACACAGACATGTTTTGTTAGTAAATGAATGAATGGGACCGGAAATGTTGGTACACTATTAACTTTTAGTTTCAGGATGCATGCATAATCATTAAGACTTGTCAAAAGAGTTTATAGTGTATGTTCTAAAGAAGAAACAATCTAAATCTTCAATTAATTAGAAACATACCTCTCTATATTCTCACCACACAGCTGGACATTAAGCCGTATCATTTGCGTAGCTAGGCCAAATGGCGACCGGAAGAAATGATAGAAAAGCGCGTCCGATCTACATCATTTAAACTTGTTAATTAAAAACAACAGAATGGAACCGGGAGCGCTTTATTACCCGAGAGAAAGGGAATTAAATGAATGACGGTAATTACATTTTTATTTGACGCTTCGAGTGTAGATCTAATGCATTCACATGCGTATCGTTTGAGAGAAGAAAAAAAAAAGGAAATACAATTTCAATCTTTTCCTATTTCTGTTTTAAATGCTTAAAGCGAGCGTTTATCAAGGTAAGACAGTCTTAAAACGTTGTAGGCTGACTTTCATTATTTTTTTGTGTTATTACTTTGAAATGGAACTTAGAAAATACTTTTTTTGACGGAGAGACGAGTGAAGATGTAGATACAGAGTTTATTTTGATGGGTAAGTGAAGAGAAAAGAGAAGAGAGAAATGAAGAATAAAGAGTAGAGATAGTAAAAAGAAGTAAGAATAGAGAGAAAGAAACAAGAGAATATGAAGGTAAAGACATAAGTGAAGCAAATTGTGGAATCTATACATGAAGTGAAACTCGAAAATGTGCACAGTGCTGCAGAGATGTGTGATAAGAACAAGTGAAGATATACGTTTTCAAAATACAAGCAAAGAACTAAGTAAAGAACTAAGTTGAAGAATCAAGTGAACAGTTAAGTGTAGAGATAAATTAATGACCATGTAAAGAGATAGGCTATGTAAAGACAGTGAAAAGATGAGTGCAGGAATAAGTGAAGACATAATGTATATAATGGAATAATGAAGACATAATATGATGTGTGCATAATGGAATAATGAAGACATAATATAATGTGTGTATAATGGAATAATGAAGACATAATATAATGTGTGTATAATGGAATAGATAAGGACAATCGTGAACAAATTGAAAGAAAAAAATTAGATTCTTAATTATTGTTATTAATGCAATATAGTAGTACATTTATTTTTTAAATTAAAATTTACTTTTGAATTCAAGAAGATTTAATTTCACGTTATATTTCAAAATAAACCAACAACATGTTTTTTTAAATCAGCTAGAAAAAAAATACACCGATAAAATGATTGACAAGTATCACTTTTGTATGTCAGCGACAACAGGGTCATTTAATCCACTATTACTTAATCCACCACTACTAAATCCACTACTACTAAATCCACTCATTCTTAATCCACCACTACTAAATCCACTACTACTAAATCCACTCATTCTTAATCCACCACTACTAAATCCACTACTAAATCCACTACTACTAAATCCACTCATTCTTAATCCACTACTACTAAATCCACCACTACTTAATCCACTCATTCTTAATCCACTACTACTAAATCCACTACTACTAAATCAAATAATTCTTAATCCACTACTACTAAATCCATCACTACTAAATCAACTCATTCTTAATCCACTACTACTAAATCCACCACTACTAAATCCACTCATTCTTAATCCACTACTACTAAATCCACTACTACTAAATCCACTCATTCTTAATCCACCACTACTAAATCCACTACTACTAAATCCACTCATTCTTAATCCACTACTACTAAATCCACCACTACTAAATCCACTACTACTAAATCCACTCATTCTTAATCCACTACTACTAAATCCACCACTACTAAATCCACTCATTCTTAATCCACTACTACTAAATCCACCACTACTAAATCCACTACTACTAAATCCACTCATTCTTAATCCACTACTACTAAATCCACCACTACTTAATCCACCACTACTTAATCCACCACTACTTAATCCACTACTACTAAATCCACCACTACTAAATCCACCACTACTAAATCCACTACTACTAAATCCACTCATTCTTAATCCACTACTACTAAATCCACCACTACTAAATCCACTCATTCTTAATCCACTACTACTAAATCCACCACTACTAAATCCACTACTACTAAATCCACTCATTCTTAATCCACTACTACTAAATCCACCACTACTAAATCCACTCATTCTTAATCCACTACTACTAAATCCACCACTACTTAATCCACTACTAATAAATCCACCACTACTAAATCCACTACTACTAAATCCACTCATTCTTAATCCACTACTACTAAATCCACCACTACTAAATCCACTCATTCTTAATCCACTACTACTAAATCCACCACTACTTAATCCACTACTACTAAATCCACCATTACTAAATCCACTACTACTAAATCCACTCATTCTTAATCCACTACTACTAAATCCACCACTACTAAATCCACTCATTCTTAATCCACTACTACTAAATCCACCACTACTAAATCCACTCATTCTTAATCCACTACTACTAAATCCACTCATTCTTAATCCACTACTACTTAATCCACTACTACTAAATCCACTCATTCTTAATCCACTACTACTAAATCCACTCATTCTTAATCCACTACTACTAAATCCACTACTACTAAATCCACTCATTCTTAATCCACTACTACTAAATCCACCACTACTTAATCCACTACTACTAAATCCACCACTACTAAATCCACTACTACTAAATCCACTCATTCTTAATCCACTACTACTAAATCCACCACTACTAAATCCACTCATTCTTAATCCACTACTACTAAATCCACTACTACTAAATCCACTCATTCTTAATCCACTACTACTAAATCCACCACTACTTAATCCACTACTACTAAATCCACCACTACTAAATCCACTACTACTAAATCCACTCATTCTTAATCCACTACTACTAAATCCACTACTACTAAATCCACTCATTCTTAATCCACTACTACTAAATCCACCACTACTAAATCCACTCATTCTTAATCCACTACTACTAAATCCACTACTACTAAATCCACTCATTCTTAATCCACTACTACTAAATCCACCACTACTAAATCCACTCATTCTTAATCCACTACTACTAAATCCACTACTACTAAATCCACTCATTCTTAATCCACTACTACTAAATCCACCACTACTTAATCCACCACTACTAAATCCACTCATTCTTAATCCACTACTACTTAATCCACTTCTACTTAATCCACTACTACTTAATCCACCACTACTAAATCGTGTTTCGTCTTCTGATGTGGTTTTGATTACCCGATCTGACAACTTCTTTTTTGCTCTAGCTTGGCAATCTTTGCCTTTGACAGTAGTGACAGTAGTGACAGTGGTGACACGGTCGCTAAGTGACAGTGCACGAGCTTGTCCGCAATAACAGTGACACATGTCCTAAGTTAATGTCCTCGATTTTATGAGAAGACCGATTCGTTCTAGTTATAACAAATTAATTGTTGGTTAACTTAATTCGTTACATTTTTTCCAGGCCTCAGAGAACTGAGTAGATCCTTTGTTCTCTCTTTCATTGTTTCTTCCCGTGTGTCTTTCTTTGTTTTTCTCTATCTTCTCTCCCTGTCTCTTTGTTTATCTCCCTTTTTTCTCTTTGTTTTTCTTCTCATATATCTTTGTTTGTCTCCATGTTTTATCTTTGTTTCACTTTCTGCCTGTCTCGTGTTTTCTCTGCAAGCCTTTCTTTGTTTCTCTCCCTATGTATCTTTGTATCACTCTCGTGTTATCTTTGTATGTCTGTCTTTTCTCGGTTTTTCTATCCCCGTCTGTGTCTCTATCCCTCAACCACTATATCTAGATTTCTTCCCCCCCCCCCCCCCCATCTCTCTCTCTCTGTCCCACTCTCTTTTGCTCCCTCCTCTCTGCCTTTTTGTGTGTGTGTTGTGTGTTTTAGTCGCTGCCCTTTGTTTTTCTCTATGCTGTTCTCTTTCTCTTTTTCTCTCTCACTCTCTCTGTTTCACTTTCGATCGCTTCATCTGTCTCTTCTACTCATTGCCACTCGCTATTTATATTTGTCTGCTTTTCTCTGTCTTTCTTCCTCTCTCTCTCTCTCTCTCTCTCCCTCTCTCTCTCTCTCTCTCTCTATCTCTCTCTCTCTCTCTCTCTCTTTATTTACTCACAATTTCGTATGCTCCATCCGACTTCCGCTTCCCTACAAGCTCTGAAATTATCATAACTTCCGCATCCGACTTGACAAATTACCTTCAACACCCCAACTCCCCCACCCCTTTAAATGACCCCCCTAAAGCTCCCCCCCCCCCCCCCCAGTCCCCACCCTCAAACCCTGATGTTGTTGTTTTTAAACTAGAGGCGTGAAGAAAGGGATGGGTGTGATGTGTCGGTTTCTTTCAATTCTGATAATGCTTGCAATTTTTTTTTTCACCACCCCATCAAATGAGAAAGTGCGCGGCAGAGAGAGGGTGAGAGAGAGAACGGATCACAGCCAGTAATCTCTCAACGCGAGCCTGGCAAAATTTATAGACTCAACATATACATATATAAATACCCCTCCCCTTTCCACCCCAGCATCCCTCTGTTTGTTGATTTCAAACAGTATTCACCTGTAACACTTAAGCGCAACCAGACGCGCATCAAACTTTCAGGAGTTAATAGTTCCCGCGCTTTTTCTTTTTACAATATTTCAGTGAGTAGCTCAAAACATTTCTAGCGTGCATCTGTAGTTTTCATTATCATAACAGTTATACAAGTTCTTGGACTCTTTTTTTTCAGGCGCATTTATGTGTGTATATATATTTTTTTAAAATAAGTATTTCTATGGTAGCTTCCTTTCTTTTCCATTACAGACGCTCCTTCTATTAAGAAGATTATTTGAGGTGGAATTTACTTAGTTTGCTAGTTTATAGTTAGAAATTGGAAATTTAAAAAAAAAAATTTAATAAGATAATCGTTGAAAATAATTATAACTTTTTTTTGTCGGCTGTGTTTTGTGCTTACGAGTTTTAAACACAAATACGGTGTATCATTTCTGAGTGTTTTCGAGCGACAAAAAATTGACAAAAGGGGGGGAGGCGACGTTAGCGACGCGCTTATAATCAATTCGAAAACATTCACAATAGGTTTGAACAATTTGTATGTAGACTTTGGACAATGTTATGAATTTTACATATTGTAAGTTGTCAAAGAAAGACTATTTTTTTAAATTATATTTCTTCCAGTAACTGATAGTAGTTAGGAATAAGTAGTGCGGCTGGTGGCTATCTTATCTTATCTTATCTTATACATTACAGACGCTCCTTCTATAAAGAATATTGTTGCGTCCTTCGCTCATCCGTGGTCCGAGTCTAGTCTTGCATCTTTGTTAATGTTTTAAATGATGTTGAATTACTGTTATTCCTGGTTTGTTCAGGCAACCCATTCCATGCCCGAATGCCACTCGGGAACAAAGAGTACTTATGTGCATTTGTTCTCGCATAAGGGATAAGGAAAGTGTTATTGTAGACATTATAAACTTATGCACATTGCTTCACTTGCCCTGTTGATCGAATCAAATCGCTCTAAATGGGATATTTAGAGGGTAGCTTCCAGTTTTAGTATTTTAAAAATTAAGTCCAAAAGATAAATACTTCATATCTTTATAGCTTATATTTTGATACTTTTATTCGAAAATATCATCTGTTTCCGAAATCGTTCTAAAATGTATTCAATAACAGTCAATAATAAATATGTATATTTTTTAAAATAAATTAAACAGGCACTAAAATCAAATTTGTTTTGTATACATCTTTTTTTTAATGTAAGTTAAACAGTATAACCTTATTAAAACTTTGCATTTTACACCTACATAAAAAAATAACCAGAAATTAATCAAAAGCAAATTTAAAGGATATAATATAGGGCCTATAAATGTAATGCTTAAAAAATGTCGGAAAAGTGCGTAGAGATGTGTTCATTAGAGATTTATCAACGTTCTCAATAAAAGTGTAATTTAAAAAAAAGTTAAATATTGAATATTGGGGATGGAGGATAAGGCTGAAAATTGCAAAGAGAATGTGTTGCCAACTGCTTGACGTCTATGCGTGAATTTTCAGATCGCTACGATGAAGGAAAATTATTATACAATTAGCCTTCCGAAAGTCGGGTTGGTCGATCACCAGCCAGCGAGGCAGAAACAAAGTCTGGTGATGTTTAATGTAAACGATTTCATTAATGTTATTATTTGAAATATCCAGGAGGGGTGTACTATTTTATTTTTCACATTCAAACTTTTTTTTTATATATTTTCGAGCATGTTACAGATCGGTGTGACCTTTGTGAGTTGTATTTGTTATGTTGGTCACACGCAATAGTTTTAAACCTCATTGAAACTTCACATCTCGCAAAAGATTAAATATTCTCGACTATAGGTAGTGTCAGTATTGCAGTCAGCACTGCAATGGTGATGTGTGTTTGTGTGTGAGTGTGTGTGTGTATGTTTATAGCTAAAAAAATTGTATTTAATCTTTTCTCTCATTAAGAATGACATGACTGAAAATTCATTTAGTTTAAACTAATTTTTTTTTTTTTTTAAATTATTTTTTTTTTTTTTTTGGGGGGGGGGGGGTATTTTTATTTTTTCTAAACAAACATTTTATGCAGCGAAATTAGTCATTATTCTCAATAAATTAATTTTGAATCAATTAACGAACCACTCAGTCAGACGGCTAAATCAAACAGTGACCACAGGTCAAAACCATGATTTTATTAAAGAAATTTTGATAGAAAAATACTTTTTAAAGGTATAATCGAAACGTATATGTTACAGACTGTTGTGAGCTGTTTTATATGAAACATTGTTCTTTTATATATTATTTGTGAGCTATTTTATTTATTTTCTTTCTGCGTAATGATAATCTCTTTGCGGTATGTCTGAGGTATGACGTGCTTGTTAGTTACGGAAGTGACGTCAGAGTCTTTGTGTTCATTGTCTGGGGATGAATGACGTATTGTGGTTTATTTACAATCACAAAGATATTGGTTTCTTGATCGTTTAATATTAAAACAATAATAAAGATTGGAGTGTTTTCTGTTGCCTTGAATTATTGGAACAATAAAACTCCAACAATTTGGTTCACAATAAAGTAACAAATGAAAGAACAATGTTTCATATAAAATAGCTCACAACACAGACGCTCTACGCAAATCCATGGTTGGAGTATATAGTCTTGCATTTTGATGTTAAGTTACGATATTGGTATACCTGGTTTGTTTGGACAACCCTTGCCAAGCGAGGATAAAAAAGTAAAGTATCTCGTCGGACCAAACTGATCATAGGGCTGGTGAAGCAGCGTTCACCAGTTTCTGTGGCCACGGCGCCAAGCTCGGATGCTACTCGGAAAATATAGGACTTTTTAAGCGCTTATTCTTGCATATGGTATAAGACAATCATTTTTGTCGTTCTGTCTATCTGAGCATTGTAATAGTCTGTTGTTGTGTTGTATTTCAAAGATTTAATTTAAGTCGTCGTGTGTTTTTACAATTTCGTTCTAGTGTTTCTAGGCTTAGCGATTAAACTATTGGTGTTACACTTGTAAGTTGTGAATATTCGCTTGTGATGAGCTAAAATTAGAACAAAATGAAATTTAAAAACATGTTTTAAATATGTTAAAGGTTTACACGCTTGTTAATCAAAAAGCAAGATAAATGTATAATGGTAGTCTGCAATTAGTTTCAATGGCTGCAAACGGCAATCGAGACCGACGGGTTCAAGACTGGTGTGCAATAATATTTTTTAAAATGCAAACCAAATTCTGAATTTTTTATTTGAATGGAAGTAATTAACATATGATTCAGATTTAACGTTCAGTACTTCAAAAAATATTAATGTCTGATTGATTTATATTTATATTTAGTCAAAAGAGTTTCAAAAATTCGTTTTTGTATTAGAGTCTATATTGTTATATTTTATAAATTAGTTTCATACATTGTTTAATGGAGAAAAAAGTTGAATGTTCTATTGCATTTTGTATAACAACTTTCAATGTTAGCGAACACCGCATCAAAAACTATTAATAGTATTTAAAATAATTTGTCATGTGACTATGGCTAAAAATAAACATTTAAATCAGACTAGGTGGCGGGGTAAGCTGTAGTAAAGTACCCGTCGGACCAAATTGATCGAAGGGCCGGTAAAGCAGCGTTAGCCAGTTTCTGTGACCAGTTGGTATCGGCTTTACTTTACCCCAACTAATGCCAGGTGCCCATCAGACCTGGGTATAAACTCAGGGACACCCTCGAGTCCAGGATTCTAGCCCAGGACATTCGGTACGCCAGTCGAGCAATAATCGCCGTGCCCCTTGGGTGGCGGGGTAGACAATCATATTAGTACGTACACATGTGGGGGAAGGTTTCGAAATAAATGCACGAGGTGCAACAAGGGGGGGGGGGAGGAGTCAGATATTTTTGCGTAGGTAATATATGGACGGCCCCTTACGGCAACATTTTACATCTTTTGTTTCTTTCCCTCATTTTTCTAAAGGCTCGATAAGTCATGTAGCCCATCACATCAAGTCATGTAGCCCATCACATCACATCACATCAATCTGTATTGAGTCGTTGAGAAAAACACGACAAAGAAGAAACAATCGGAGAGTGGGAGATGTAATTGACTTGTGTTGGTCATGGTGAAGCACTGGACACAACGTAGAGTTTGGACCAAGCGATCCAATCTGTCTTGGCTAAAATATAAGGTAAGAACTTGAATTTGGACCAAGCGATCCAATCTGTCTTGGCTAAAGTATAAGGCAAGAACTTGAATTAGGACCTAAAGATCCATCTGTCTTGGCTAAGGTATAAGGTAAGAACTTGAATTTGGACCAAGCGATTCAATCTGTCTTGGCTAAAGTATAAGGTAAGAACTTGAATTTGGACCAAGCGATCCAATCTGTCTTGGCTAAAGTATAAAGTAAGAACTTGAATTTGAACCTAAAGATCCAATCTGTCTTGGCTAAAGTATTAGGTAAGAACTTGAATTTGATCCTAAAGATCCAATCTGTCTTGGCTAAACTATAAGGTAGGAACTTGAATTTAAACCTAAAGATCCAATCTGTCTTGGCTAAACTATAAGGTAAGAACTTGAATTAGAACCTAAAGATCCAATCTGTCTCGGCTAAATTATAAGGTAAGAACTTGAATTTGAGCCTAAAGATCCAATCTGTCTTGGCTAAATTATAAGGTAAGAATTTGAATTTGGACCTAAAGATCCAATCTGTCTTGGCTAAATTATAAGGTAAGAATTTGAATTTGGACCTTTACGTTCCAAACTGTCTTGGCTAAAGTATAAAGTAAGAAATTGCATTTCAGAAGAATAATTTTTTTTTTAATTGTGTGTATTTCTGTAGTTTTAAATGAATATTATATTATTTAATTTAAATTTTGTTATCTACGCTTTGCCTTTTCCTAATTTTGTTTTTAAATGAAACTACTATTCAGTATTTCACATAGAGCTAAAAGTTGAAGTAGCACTTGTAGCCTTAAGAAGATTTTTTTATTGCATCATTATCCCATAGGAACAGATTTTTATTTAAGAAACTGTCGACCCTCGCCATTTGCGTTTCGACTTTCGTGGTTTAAATCTATCGTGTTTTTCTCCTTCTGAATGGACAAGTCTTAAATATTCTGCATGCATGTATGAGCCCGAAGTTTAGACATGTATCAACATTTCCGGTCCCATTCGTTCATTTGCTAACAAAACATGTATGTGTGCTGCGTTAATGGTTGTATGGCAATTAAGAAAAGATGTGAAGGATTACATTTTATTTCATTTCCCAAAGATGTTGCCGAAAGAAAACGATGGATTGTGAATGTCAGACGTGAAGAATCACCTATTTATAATCCCAAACTTATTGCTTGATGCAAAAGAAATTTTTTTGTTTGTTTTTATGTATCTACGGATTGTGTTCATTTGATAACCAAGAAACGCAACTCTTGACTACTTTATTTTATAAACAATATTAATTATAGCATACTCACTTTTGATGTTAAAAAAAGGATTCCTCATAACTAATCTTGTAGCCTTTGTATATTTCTAAAATACCAGAACTGACCGTCGAGGTTGAAAAAATTGTCAAGCACCAGCAAAAGCATGTTGTTGTTTTTTTGTTTACGGAAAAGCACCGGAAGTTTATGAACACGTTCAACCATGCATTATAGAAAAAGTCAGGCCTTACTAAGACTTATCCATAAGTAATAAATACCCACACCATCTTGAAAAATATGGTGCATGAATTTCATTTAACTTTCGCATCAAGTCCACAAAAATTGAGTTCGATAGTGCCCTGAGCATGCTAAGGGTGATAGCATGTAGAGCTGCTCTATAGGCCTACAAATGACATTATCGTTATCTTTCTTAATCTTTAGATTCATATGTAGCCCGTAGGGCTTTAAAGTCTTGAGTGCAACTGCTGGATGTGTTTGATTTCTTTACCTTTTTGTTTAAGTTGGCAACTCTGTTGAGTTACATTAAGTTTTAAATTCTAGATTGTTTTTGGCCTGGATGACGCTTGGCCTTTATAAATGTGGATTGATTTTTGTTTTAGTAGAGAAAGAGAGAGAGGGACTGCTGATAAGTACTGTGGGTTGGTGCCCTAATGAGTGTGAGCGTTGGAAATACTTTACTGGTTGGAAGTGCAGTGTTATACTGGTTGGGATTTTTGTTAGGGATATTTTCCTTGCTTTGAAAAAGTTAATATATCTATTACCTGTAAATCTATATTTTCTCTTGTAGTTTTTTGATGTTTTTAAAAAGCTTACTAATTTGAACGATTCTTTATGGTTATAAGTAGTTATTGGACCCTTATTTATTAGACTTAAGTCGTTTTGGGTAGATCGTTTTTTTCCTAATTATTGAGTAATGCGAGGTATAGTGGTGACTTTACGGGTGTTGTTACATGTCTAGTGGTCTAAACTAATGTTAAAAAAACCTTACTTGGAGTGTCGTGAAAAGGTTATATTTGCTTTAACTGCGCAAATATTCGATTTATAACTAGAGACTCCATCTTCTTTGCGGAAATTCGCTTATCGCGTTAGAGACTGGAACAGATTAGCTGTAATAAACGAGGGGACGTCTGCAGTTTTTTGTTTGCTGTTGTTCTTAAATAGCATGTCTTCCGTTGAAGTTTATAGTCTCTCTTCTATCTCTCTCTCTCCCTTTTTTAGTATTACTCTCTCTCTCTCTCTCTCTCTCTCTCTCTCTCTCTCTCTCTCTCTCTCTCTCTCTCTCTCTCTCTCTCTCTCTCTCTTTCACTCATTTACTACCCGTTCAAGTACCTGTAGATAAAGAAATCCTTCTTTTCATTTCATATCTCGAGACGGTTTCGCTGTTATCACCCCATTTACCTATTTTCGTTATCACTTATCAGAATTAGATGGTGTGTTTTTTTTCCGTTAATAGTTGTAAAATTTCTAGTTGGGAAAGTTTTGTATATAAAATACCGTTTGTGTTCGCTTGAACGTATGAGAATAGGTTTACCTTCATTTTTTATTTCAGCTTAGTAAAATGTGGAAATTTCTACACGTGTGACGTCAGACTACACAAATTATAACATTTTTTTCTTGAATCTTTATTTCCTTCGGTCTATACCAGGGGTCGGCAACCTTTTGAGATGTAAGAGCCAAAAGTTAAATTTACAAAATTTCCGAGTTTTGAAAGAGCCACTCACATTTTTTTTTTCAATATTATGGTATTTGATTAGGATTAGGTATATTAATTTGATTTTTTGATTTACAATAAATAGCTTTCAATATGAAATAATATTTATTGATATAAAAACATTCACACGTTTCGCACAAAACATATTAAAGTATTTTAGCTAGCACTTCTAGAATAATAAAATTAGTAATCAAGTAATACAACTATAATTATTGAATAATAGATAGTTACTATAGTGACATCAATGGGAGCATTGGGCTTGCACGCCTTTTGAAAGTTTGATTAAATCTGGATCATAACTTGTTGTTTTCGGTTTCCACTTTCAAGCACGATTCTAGATTTTTATTTCTTTGTTGGCTTCTTACTTTACTTTTTATTATAAGCTTATTCATGCAAGAGAACGCTTGCTCGCACGAATATGTTGACCAGAAGATCGTCCGCACTCCAATTGCCAACTTCTTCACCTCACTGTAGCATCCAACTCTTCTAACTTGCCAATCCACAAATGTTTGGTTTTCATATCCAACAATTGCATTTGATGCGAACCAGCAACAATTTCAAATGGCTCAATGTTGATCTCATTTGTATTTGTGTTGAGAGGATTTACTATGAATATTCTTCATTTTTATATAGCTATGCTGAAGTAATTCGTGTCAATAGTTGCATTGGTTTCATTGTGATATTGCTTCACTTTTTTTAAATGAAGTAATTTACCGCTCTCCATGTCTTCGGCAAAAAGAAGTAATTTATTTTCGAAACAAATCACTTCTTGAAGCAAGGCTTAAGCTGGGTTTTCGTTCCCTTGCACTATTACATTTAGCTCATTTGTGATATCCACTATGAAGTTGAATTTTTTCAACCATTTGTCTTCTTTCAATTCGAGATGGGCAATGCCTTTCATTGAAGAATGTTTTTATTTCACTCAAGCAAAAAACAAAAAAGTTTCAATACGGTACCCCTGGAAAGTCATTCACTTTATTGTGCAGAAGTAGGTCAGAATACTGGCTTTCTCTTTCTTCAAGAAATTCCTTAAAATGGCGATGGTAGACTGGCTTTTGCCAAAATTCTATTAATGATCTTAATGACCAAGTTCATGTCCTCAACTATTTCGGCCGGAAATGATTGGCAAAAAGCGCCACTTGATAAATTATGCAGTGAAACGTTAAGATAAATTTCGTGGTTTATTTTTTGCCGAAGAATCGTTGTTACCCCTTTATGTATTCCTGTCATTTTTCTGGCTCCACCAGTTGTTATGGAAACGATTTTATCTATATTGATTTCATAGTCTTTCAGGCATTTTTGAACAGCATTTGATATATCTTCTCAAAGAGTTTCCCTGAGAGCGGCAACAATCCTAGTGGTTCTTCTTTTGGACCTTGAGACGACATAATTATATAGCTGACGAAAAGGGTAACTTGTGCCGTGTCTTTTATGTCACAAGACTCATCAATACCAAGTGAAAAAGCAGAAGCCAGTTGAATCTTCCACTTGCATATGTGTTACATTTGAAGACATTTTAGCAGGTTTATCTTGTACTGTTTTAGCAGTTAATGTTTCTTTTTAGTGCTACAAAAATATACTTTTCCAATTTCTCGCCAACAATAACCAGCTATGTTCAGGTATGAGTCTAAAGAGAACTATTTAAAGGCTCTGGTGTGAACAATTTTGTCACAAAAATCAATCGCGCGGATCATCTCACTGCACTAACCAGTTCAACATTTACACGCATATAGATTAAACACTTAAGATTTTGGCCTCAAAAATAAACAAACAGAATTTAGAGAAAGGTAGAAGTTGCTATGATAGGGCACAGTGGTCGAGTGGCAGCGAGTCCTGGTGAAGGCTAGGATTTTTTTCATGGACTGGAGGATGTCCCTGAGTCTACCCAGCTCTGATGGGTACCTGACACTAGTTGGGTTAAAGTAAAGGCGGCTGGGCATTGTTCTGGCTACACGTCCCCTAGTATGCCGTGGCCACAAAAACTGGTGAACGCTGCTTCACCAGCCCTATGATCAGTTTTTAGGGCCGGCGGTTAATTTACTTTTTTTTTTAAGTTGCTATGACATGCACTAAAATAAAACATCGCAGTTTATCAAAACTGTAAGAGTTAGTGGCCACATCCTCTGTAGAAGTAGCTATACCCTATGTAGGAGCCATTAGCAATATCCCCTGTAGGAGTCAATGGCTACATCCTTTGTATGAGTCAATCATCATCATATGTAAGAGCAGACAGCAGACAAGAAAAAAATCTCACGTAACAAAAAATAACAGATTTAAGGCGAAAGATTAAATTTATAAAAAAAACAACCATATTAATAAGTGAAATGTTGAGTTTTTTAATGGTTCTATAATAAACGGACTCTTACAACAAGAAAAAGTAATCGATGAAGATCAATATTAAAAGAGTAGTTTAGAATACCTTTAAATAGTCAACTTAAAACTTAATTGTATCTTTATGGTCCGCAATAATTGTGAGCCAGGGGGAAAGAACTCTCTCGTGCGTCACAAAAAAATTGATTTCCCAAGATGTTCGAAATTGTCGAGCCTTCAACGAGGCTTAATTTGATTTCTTTTTTAAGTTGAGTCATTAGTTGCTACATCGTGTGACTCTTGCGTCTCCCCGTGCTGGTCTGCTGACTCTTAAGTCTACAGGCCAATCAACAACAAGAACTTTTGTCTAGAAATAGACTTCTTATACAGCAGAAGATATTTTTTAAAATGAAAGGACGCTTTTTTTGTACGTTATAAGGGCGTAAAAGTGATAATTTCAATTGGGAAGACAGCGCCAGACACATACAGACTGGTTGAAGTGTATACTGGCAGTTATAGATAGATATTGATAGTTGGGCGGGTGGATGGATGGATGGATTTGGGGGATATATTCGTGCATGGGTGAAATGGTGGACAGGTGGATAGAAAGATAAATGGATAAACAGAAACAAATATTTAGTTTATTAAAAAAGATTGATAGCTGGATTGATTGATGGATATAGATATATGATCAAATTGCGGATAGATATACGGATTCATAGAAATGTATATAAATATATATTTAAATAATATATATATGTGAGTGTGTATAAATATATACATACATTCACCAGCATATTATATATATATATATATATATGCAGATATATATATATATATATATGAGTTTTTGGAAGATGGATATTTTGATAGATGAAAAGATAGATGCATTTTTTTGTTAGGTGTTTAGATATATTGATATAATGGTGGATAGATACATGGTATAGATCAATAGATGGATAGATAAATAGAATGGCAGACAGACAGGCATATACAAACAGATAGACAGGCTGATAAACAGATAGATAGACGGATAGACAGATACTCAGACAGATAGACACGCAGATATATAGATGGACAGGCAGATAGACAGATATACAGGCAGATATACACATAAATAGGCAGACAGAGATATAGTAAGGCAGATAGACAGAAAGATAGGCAATTAGACAGATAGACAGGCAGATAGACAGATATACAGGCAGATAGACAGTCAGGCAGATAGACAGATAGTCCAGCTAGATAGATGGCAAGGAAAAATTTCGGCCAACTATGGAGTTTG
This sequence comes from Anisus vortex, assembly GCA_949126835.1. Lineage (NCBI taxonomy): Eukaryota > Metazoa > Mollusca > Gastropoda > Planorbidae > Anisus > Anisus vortex. The sequence continues at coordinate 35,887,241 of OX421498.1, forward strand.
TATTTTGCAGATTTGTAACAAACAATAAAACAATTTGTTTGATTTGAGAACGAGAGAGAGAGAGAGACCGAGAGCGAGAAACAAGAAGTATCTTGTGTTTTATGACAGAATAGGTTTTTCTAATAGATCTTCATGTTCTTGTTTCAAATGAAGTTATGACTGAAATATTGTAGACAATTATTTTTTTTGTCTGTAGGCCTACGTTTCTGTACGGGTTTCTGACTTGCTTGCAGCGATAAATGGAAGATAAATAAAACTAGCTGTGTGTGTGTAACTTAAGATTCTGACTGGCAAAAACTAAGAAATGAAAAAAAAAAAAGAAAATAAAAGAATTGATAAGATAAATCCTACTGTTTGAGGGGGCGGAAAGGGGGGGAGAGAATGCAGGAACAGATGTGTAGAGAACATGTCGGCCTGCATTTGATGCTGCCAATCTGAGCATGCTAAGGTGAGTTTTTAAGGTGTTATTGTACGGGCTTATGGATTTGGGGTGTTTTGATGAGGTGCAAATAGGTGTACGCGTTTTATAGGTTATTATTTTGCCCATATATATATAAATAGATAATTAAATAGATAAACAGATAGATTGATTTATAAATAGGTTGATAGCTACAGAAAGAAAGCTAGATATAAAAAGATAGATAGATTGATTGATAGATAGATAGATAATATGAAAGACAGATAAATTGACAGGTAGATGGATATACAGATACAAACAAACAGACAAATAGATATATATTTAGATATACAGACAGGCAAACAGATAGATAGATATATAGATAGACATATAGATAGATAGATAGATAGATGGATAGACAGATAGAAATATAGATAGACAGATAGATAGATAGACATATAGATAGATAGATAGATAGATAGATAGATAGATAGATAGATAGATAGATAGATAGATAGATAGATAGATAGATAGATAGATAGATAGATAGATAGATAGATAGATAGATAGATAGATTGATACATAGATTGGGTGCAGTTTCCATAAAACCTGTTTGGCGACCTGATATTTCACTAGACATCTGTCGTATTAAAGTGTGTAGAGTTTTGCTGTCTTTTATAACTCGTTCCACTGCATTGCCATTTTTCTTTTACAGATTTCAAAGATAGATAAAATATATGAAATCTGCTGTAATCAATAGTAGATACACAAATCATTGTCAAGTACTTTCGAAAATTCGATTTCAATTTCAATTTTCGATCAAATATCTAAGATGATATGGATTCACACCAGATCATTTGGTATATCTGTTCCATGTTAAAAACCCATTGAAAAATGTTATAATAGTAATATAGGCCTATCTTTCTTACCCAACATTTTTCATAATTATTGTAAAAGGTTACATCTTTTCCTTTGACGTTCTGCGGTGGCAGAACACAGCATATATGGAACGTTTTAAGAACACATCCTACTCTTTTCTATTACGTTACTTTCTGCTGCTAAATCACCAGACATTTAATAAACGGAATTGTGTAAGGAAAAGTTCTTTCTCTGCATTTGCGAACGTGACTCTCGCTACTATTCTATTGTTTACTTTTGTGGGTTACGTACCCGTCGGACCAAATTGATTATAGGGCTGGTGAAGCAGCATTCACCAGTTTCTGTGGCCACGACATTCAAGGGGATTTCGAGACTAGCACAATGCCCAGCCGCCTTGACTTTACCCCAACTAATGTCAGGTACCCATCAGAGCTGGGTAGACTCAGGGACACCCTCGAGTCCAGGGAAAACATCCTTGGCGTTCACCAGGATTCGAATCCAGGGCTTTCGGTTCGCCAGTCGAACGCTCTGCCCGCTCGTCCATCGCGACCATACTTTGTGGGTACATTTAACAAAATACTAGCAGCCAATGTTCGAATCACTACAAGTATCAAAAAGATTGGCAGAAACATTAGTCCAAAATGCAAAACAAATTATTACTATTAGGCTTCTGTATGTAAACCATTCAGTGTCTTTCAGTTTTATCGATGATTTTTCAATACATTTTGTGTAACAATATCAGGCTGATAAATATTCAAAACTTTATCATTGTATGCAGATGATGCAATTAAAAGCTCTTCGGCTTATATAAGCTTATATGTACAAAAAGGGGGAATTACCATGAATGCGATTTATGAAGGGGGTCAATAAAAAGCTCTAGTAGATTTAAATGCCACAACAATAAAAGAAAAACGCAGAAGATAAAACACTTTGATATCTAAATAGCAGTTATAAATCTCTGCTGTTGTTATCATTTCCGATTTTATTAATCTTATACTATCTCTGTACTTTTTATCGTTTCTTCCACAGCTGGGAAAATCAAATATTCACCCACTTTCAGTTATCCCATCGAGTGTAAACTTGACTCATTGACGTTAATCCCTTGACAACTCATTCTGTCTAATTTACATTTCCCCACACAAACCCATAACAAATCCGATTTAAACAGTGTGGGTTTTTTACACTTTATGGTGCGCATTGATAAATCCCTTTTTAACTTGACAGACGAAAGCATTATCGAATTACTTTCTTGATTATTTTTAAAAAAAACACGAAAACTTGATTTGCATGGAAATATTGATAAGGCAGATTGTCAAAAACAGTCATTTATAATAACCTACGTTTTATAAGTGTGAGACGTTTAGTCTCCCTTCCAGTCATTTACAATAACCTACGTTTTATAAGTGTGAGACGTTTAGTCTCCCTTCCAGTCATTTACAATAACCTACGTTTTATAAGTGAGAGACGTTTAGTCTCCCTTCCAGTCATTTACAATAACCTACGTTTTATAAGTGTGAGACGTTTAGTCTCCCTTCCAGTCATTTACAATAACCTACGTTTTATAAGTGTGAGACGTTTAGTCTCCCTTCCAGTCATTTACAATAACCTACGTTTTATAAGTGTGAGACGTTTAGTCTCCCTTCCAGTCATTTACAATAACCTACGTTTTATAAGTGTGAGACGTTTAGTCTCCCTTCCAGTCATTTACAATAACCTACGTTTTATAAGTGTGAGACGTTTAGTCTCCCTTCCAGTCATTTATAATAGCCTACGTTTTATAAGTGTGAGACTTTTAGTCTCCCTTTCTTTCTTGTCGAAGTTATTTCCCTTACTGATGTCTTACCTTAATGCCAGTATAACACATTTTAAAGAAAATAATAACAATATCTTTAGAAGAATGCACAATTTTCAATAGTTTTTCAAGCTTCTAATATGACTAAAAAGTTAAAAAAATATTACATATACCTAAAAGAACATATTTTTAAAAACCATTCTTTTATTTTTTTAGAAGTGCACTATAAAATATGTTTACAATATTTCAATATTTCCTACATCGGTGAGAAAAAATAAAATCGTGGACCTTTATGTTACAGCAAGCTAATAGTATAGTAATAGTATACTTCAATATTTGTTTAATGGATACATGTTTGCCAGAATCCAATTGCCTTTACAGTAGAATCTACAGACCATTAAACCTTTGAATACTCGGCGTATTTTAACAATTTGCAGCCAACCTATTCGATAAAATACAAAGTTTACCACGATTATAAATATTTAAAATATGTTTACTTTGCACTCTCGATTTTAGATTTTCTCACCGAATTTCAAATGTTCAAATATTGTTAAGAAAAATAAATTAGACTAGACTATTTTTAACTTTTTAGTGCAATTATAAATTAGATCTAGTGTTATTTACTAACTATATTTTACATGTTTGTTTTATTTTATGTAAAAAGTAAGATATTTGAAGTAATTGGGCTAGAGATTAATGCATTAATTCTATCTATAAATCCGAAGTATGGAATTTAGCTTGGCCATAATTCTGGCTGGAAGATCGCCATATTGACAACGGACGCCAAAATCATATGTCCGCTATTTGCATAAAGGCGCTGTAATCTGTAAATGGGGTGTATAGATAAGAGTGTCATTTCCATGTCAGTTGCATTGATGCATAATTAGTCTTTATCCCTTCGAGTGTCTGTAGAGGTTAATACGTTGCATTTGTATAGAGCATAACGATTATTACAATGTGAATATTCATATTCAACACATAATTCATAAAAAAAACTAAATTTAGTAGCACTTTGGTTAAAGAAGATATTTCGAAAAATCAAAGCAGTATAATTACAAATAGCATTAAATACTTTTTAGAAGTACAACGCATATTTTTTTAAGCTGACAAAAACAAAGATATTTTTAATTTAAAAAAACGTGTCTTATTCAAGATAAAAAGATAAGAAATGACAAGTTATAAAAATTCAAATTTTTAGCCAACGTACAGAGTCTTCCAACAAATTAGCGAACGGTTTGAGTTTCCCGAATTAGCGAACGGTTTGAGTTTCCCGAATTAGCGAACTGTTTGAGTTTCCAGAACTAGTTAGAAAATAAACAACATTAACTTAATTTCATTTGAAAGATTACAAAATTGCAACTCTAAACCTGGGATGCAGTAATCTTCTTCTATATATAACTCTAATTTGGAGTAGCGCCTTCTTTAAGCTCATTTAAAATGATAGCAAAACAAAATTATAATAATACTCTTCTAGAAAAGACATGTTTTAATGAGCATTAGCTAGATTTTCACAATTAAATCATAAGATACGGTTGTTCCTTTTTTTTATGATTCGACCTTTGACCCGGGAAGATATTTTAAACAAAAGTTATGATTAGTAACATGGCTATGGCTATGGCTATGGAGATATGCTTGCTAATGAACACATAATTTTAGCTTATCAGCATGAATTTTTTTCGCTTTTATTCCTAAAGATATATATTTTATTTGTGTGTTAAATTGCTTCGTTAAGATTTGATTTCATTATCGATGTTCTAGTCCATAATGTTTTTATGTTGCTTTTTTTATTTATTTTTTTGTTCACGAGAACTCGTCGCTTAGCTCGGTAATAAAGGGAAATCGAAGTTAGCCCACTCGTGTTCATGTCTATATAATGAGACTATCTCTGTCTTATACCTCACAGTTCTAGTAGCACACAGCCGTTTCAAAGACAAAACGTCTCTTCGACAACATCAATTCGATTGGAAATTATTTCTTTCTCAATACGTTCATGAGAGAACTATTATATTTCATGCGTTTGTAAGAGAGAATTTTTATTTTTCATACGTTTCTTAAAGACTTCAACTATTTGATAAGAGTTTTAAATAGGCTAATGCTATAGGGACTTTTTAATAAAATGTTTCTTAAAGAATTATATATTTATAGAGTTTTATGAGATTCATATCTTGACAGGAGAATTTCTTAGAAATTTACTCATTCTATAATATTATATCGAAGAGAAATATTTATTCCATGCGTTTTGTTATTTATAAATATTTTCTCCATAACGTTATGGAATGATAATTATTATTATTATTATTATTATTATATTTATATAGCGCTGCCAACAAACATAATGTAAACTCCGAGCGCATTTAACATTGAGCACAAACAACTAGGAACACGGATGTAATAAAATAAAAATATATGAAGCTAATAAATAATTTAAAACCTTACAAACATACGACAAAGCAAATAAATGTAGCATTAACCGACCCAATAAAAAAGGTGAAACAGTAGGGATATAAACAATTTTATGAATGTTTCCTTTCTTTAAGGATTATATCTTGGTTTAAAAAAAAGATTTTGAAACAAAATAAATTAATTATCATTAAATAGAGCGTTTATCGAATTGTTTATTAACTTCTTATTATTCACCTTATGTAAAAAAGTAATGTATCCCGTCGGACCAAGTTGATCCATAGGGCCGGTGAAGCTGCGTTGACCAGCTTCAGTGGCCACGGCATACTAGGTGATTGTGTGGCCAGCACTATGCACAGCCGCCTTTACTTTACCCCAACTAAGGTCATGTACCCATCAGGGCTGGGTAGACTTAGGAAGTCCAGACCCGGGAAAAATCCTAGGATCCTGCTCTAGGATTCGAACCCGGGACCTACTGTGCGCAAGCCGAACGCGCTGCTCGGCCACCAAAACGAGTATGGTAAACCCTAATATTTAGACATTTATATGCGGTGTCTTCTTTATGTAGTGACCGATATTCTTTCTCGAACGTCCGCCTATTACAGTCACTCTGTTGTTTTTTTTAATGGTTAAAAATAACAGAAAAAAACGACACAGAAATACTATGAACACAATTTTTAATTTCATTCGTCTTAAAAGTTGTTAGTGTCTTTTTAATCACGTGGTATCATATGCGAGACCAGAAGTGCGAGGTAGTCTAGAAGGGTGGGTGGGGGGAGGGGGTCAAAAAAAGTAAAATTGGGGGAGATAGAGGGTAAAAAGGTAAGGGGTAAAAAAAAGTGTAAAGCTGGAGGGGGATCTTATCTCGTACATTACAGACGCTCCATCTATCTAGAAGATTTTTGCGTCCTACGCACATTCGTGGTTTAAGTATAGTCCTCCATTTCTATTCGTGTTGTAAATGATGTTAAGTTACTGGTTTTCCTGGCTTGTTCAAGCAACCCATTCCATTCCCGGATGCCACTCGGGAAGAAAGAGTACTTATATGCAATTGTTCTCGCACAAGGGATAAGGAAAGTGTTTTTGTCTTTATGTTTATCTGAGCTTTGCAACAGGTTGTTATTGTGTTGTATTTCTAAATTAGAGTTTGATGCCTTGTGTATTATTACTACTTTACTCTTTGCACTTCTGTCCTCTAGTGTTTCTAGGTTTAGTGATTTAACTATTAGTGCAAGGTGCAGGCGAGGAAGAAAAATGCACTGTAAGAGTGCACTATTTTAGTTTAAATATTTCTTTGTACTAGATCTAATATTTTATCTAATTATCTAAAACGTTGAGATTGATTTATACATTTCAAATGTTTAAGTTGAAGTTTCTTAAAACGATTTGATTTGGGGAAAATGTACAATAATTTATCCTTTACAATTTAGTAAAATAGTAATGTGTTCCCAATAATTAGGAAGTGATGGTTTATTTGATGTATATTTAGAGGTTCGCGTTTTTCGGGAATTATATTTTTTTATATAGATCCGTAATAGAGATTAAATATATGGCGGTTGCTAGGGATCAAACATGTTCTTTCCGTATCTAATTCATTTTATTTATAGATCAATGGATAAGCCTGGCGGCCATCTGAACTTTTGAACTTGTTTGCAATAGTGGCCTGAGTACATATACAAAAACTAAATAACCAAAGAAACGTTCTCACTACAGTTTTAATGGGCCGTATTGCCGCTGAGAGTTGACACCCTTGCCCCTTTTACAAGTCAATCTTTTATGACTGACTTGTAATTTACAATTAAAGATTGACTTGTAAAAGGGGCAAGGGTGTTAACTCTCAGCAGCAATACGGCCCATTGTAATATTATTTGTTATTTTGTCTTTCTCTTTTAACAAAATACATTGCAATCATTCGTTTTTCCGTCATTTTGACGGGCATAACTACTAGTAATAATATAAATTGCAAAGATAGAATATGCATTCTATTTCGTGCTTGTCAAATTCATTCTTGTTACTTAATATATTTCTCACACTATTCACTGATATAATTAATGTTTATTAAAAATGACTTATACTAACAGTGTTGGAAATTGTACAGTTTTTGTTTTAACTTGTTTTAATTGTGTGTTTTTATTTCTTCTATTTTACAGGCCTGACGATGAAGGCTCTATCAATCTTGGTCTATTGGCTAGGTCTGGCTGTCTTCGTGTGTTCTAGCCACGGCCATGGTCGATCTGAGGCTCTTGGTGAGCCCTTGTTCCTGACCCCTTACCTTGATGATGGAAGAATTGACCTGGCCCGCAACAGTAGCATTGTTCGGTTTCAAAAGCCTACGAAGGTGCCGTTCAGTTATTCAGGCTACTTGACAGTGGACAGAAATTTAAGGAACCACTTCTTCTTCTGGTTTTTTCCATCCCCCAACAATGCCTCCGCGCCTGTGCTTCTGTGGTTGAATGGCGGCCCAGCGGTGTCGTCCATGGTGGGGCTCTTCTGGGAGCACGGCCCACTGGAGGTGAACAAGAAGATTTACAACGCTTCCTTCGGCCCTAGGAAGCACAGCTGGGTGGGGCCATTTTCTGTTGTGTATGTTGACAACCCCGTCGGAACTGGGTACAGCTTCTCGGAACAAGGGACGAATGGCTATAAGCTAAATAAAGATGGCTACGCGCATGATCTGTTCAACTTCGTGGACCAATTTTTCACATTGTTTCCGGAATATAAAAACCTAGATTTTTACATCGGCGGTCAGTCTTACGCAGGAAAGTATATCCCGCCTCTTGCGTACAGAGTCTTCCAAGAAAGGAAGGACATCAATCTACAGGGGATACTGCTCGGGGGGCCCTACTTCGACCCCGAGACGCAGAGCGTGGCGTTCTTCGACTACCTGTACGCCGTGGGGGCCATCAGCCACCACGACATGAACAAGCACAAGAACAGAGTCCGCGACATGTACCAGGAATTCCTACAGACTGGGAACGTCAACAGAACCTTCTCGGAGCTCTTCGAGCAGCTCGTGCTTCTCTCGACCCTCAGCCTGCCCTCGATGGACAACTACGTCTCCGGGAAGGACGTGGACTACGGGCTGATCGAGGTCGTCATGGACAGGCCGGACGTGCGGGTGGCCGTCCACGTGGGGAATCAGTCGTACGAAGTGTCCAACAACGCCCTGGCCCAGTGCTACGGGCCGGACGTGATGGTCAGCACGAAAGGCGAGCTGGCCTTCCTGATGGACGTCATCAAGGTGCTGATCTACAACGGAGACTACGACGTCGTGGTCAGCTCCGTCATGATAGAGGCCGCCTTGATGAGCACGCGCTGGAGCGGTCAGTCGCTCTACAATAGATCTACACGGTGAGTGGTACTTTTGTGAGTCATTTGTCATCATCAGAGGTGAAAACAAATAGGATTTAAGCTATTAAGTTTACTCTTAGTGTCTGTACGCTATGAACTATGACTGCCGCACTGCCACATCGGGATAGGAGGAGGGATTTACAAGGCTAACGCCAGAAAAATAAAGAATTTAAATATTGACATCTCCTTTATAAAGTATAAGACCAGATATCATACGTATCGACTCCATAATCCTTATTGTCGTAGTGTAATTTGTTTATTCAAACCACATTCCACATAAACGTCTCCTCCAACTCACTCACTTCCCTCCCCACCCCCCACATCTTTCACATTGTTCCTATTTGCATCCCGGTCCACTTTCGTTGCTTTTGCAATTTCTCATTATTTCGTTATTATACTCATAAGATGACACTATCGCAAGAGACATCTCGTGTCCTTATATTGTTTTTATATATTATATAGTAGACTGTGTGTGTGTTCAACCAATCATATTAGTTAATTTAAAGACACGTGACCTTATAGTCTCATATTATACTTTTGCGATTTCCCTTCGGGCATGTGTCTTCGCTAGCTAAGTGGTTAATGTATCGGACTGCCATGCGGGCGACCCGGTTATATTTCAATTAATATTACTTTTGAAAAACAATATTGTAAATCTACGAGCAACACGGGACAATTTAGATTTTTGATAAATAAAAAGACTTACCTATTTTTTACCCAATTACAATATTGATTTTAAATTACTTTCCCAAAATTCTTCAGTACAAAATAAAAATAAAATTAATTATTAGATCTATAGCTTTCTGTTCATTGTAGTTTATAAGATTGTTATCTGTGGCTTATACAGACCTGTTTTTATTTTCCCTCGGTCAACGCCGGGGAATTTAGCTTGTATGCACATAAGAGAGTCGATAGCTGCTGTCCGTTCTTGTCTGAAGAATCTGTGACATTGGGTCTTGGGCCTCCATTTTCTTTATTTCTGCTACATGTTCTAAATAAGATCTTTTTTGCCAGATCATTATGAGATAGCGAGTAGTGTAGATGTGTCTCTCTCTGATATTCAACTTGACATGTGTGTCAGCTTCTTCATTTTTTCTTGGTCGACTATGACAATTGGTCCACTGAACTACATCTTTGTTAGTAAGTGTGACAGTGTCGTGCGGTAGATTTTCTCAGTATGATGCAAGCCTTCAAAATGCCGAACATGAAATGTTGTTTTATTAAAATTAAAAATAACTTTTGTTGGTGAATTTTTTAATCAATGCTCTCAGTTAACGAATACCATTTCTTTTTTTTAAATATCTATTTCTACTACAATCTACTACGGTTTTACCCTTGTAGAATTAAACTTTAGTTCGTTCATAAGAGATGTTTAGTCTAGATTGGCAGCCAACGTAGATTCAATAGAAATGAATGACAGATTTCTAAGTTGTGTTTGGCTTTTTGAACTTCTTAAGTTGTTGCGTTTTTTATATTAGTTTTAATTGCGAACACTTTTTACCCCACTAGCTACAGATACAAGGATATGTATTAAAATTATCAGTGCAGCAACAGTAGTAGGATACTAAGTATTTCATTTTTTTTCTGGCAGAAATAATTTAAAACATATAAAGGTTTCATATAAGATGGTATCATTTCAGATACATACATATATACGGTGGGAGCGCGTTTGACTGGCATACCGAAGGTCCCGGGTTCGAATCCTGGTATAGAATAGGATTTTTCCCGGGTCTGGAGGGTGTCCCTGAGTTTACCCAGCTCTAATATGTACCTGACCTTCGTCGGGATAAGGTAAGCCTAAAGGCGGCTGTGCACTGTGCTGGCCCCACAGTGACCTTGTATGCCGTGGCCACAGAAACTGGTGAAGGCTGCTCAATTTGGTCCGATGGGTACCTCACTTAGAGGTTTTATATAATATGGCATCATTTTGAAAATCATTGGCATCTGATTCATTTTAAACAGTATTGACTGGAGACTAGTAAAATATTTTCTGCTAAAGCTTGAGTATGCGGAACTACCACAAAATGAGCATTAAGAGTACTTGTCGAAAGCTAGTCCCCTGCATTCGTTACGATGGTCCGAACGTTAAACGTTAAACTTTACAAGATTTTTTGGTGTTTGTTCTTTATACGCGGAATGTTGATACAAAGTTTAAACGTCTATCTACTTCCAAGCAGATCATTATGTCTATTACACCTATAATGCTGTTCGGCTTGGGAGAGCCTTTATAATTAGGATATATGAGGAAAATAATGTTGGGTTGTGAGGAAAATAGGGGAGGGAGGGGGGGTTACAATATGGTAACTGATACAACAGAATGAAAAAAAAACAAATACGCAAAAAAATCTTGAACTTATATATATGTAAATGTGTGTAGACTGGAAAAAAAGGAAAATACTTATGCATTTGTTTTGGGTCTGTAATTATTTTCATTTGTTTAATGCACCGTTTTAAATGCAAGTTATATAAATGTCACACACCTGCTTCTTATTAACCAAGCCAAGATCAGTCTACCTGGTACTTCTTTATGATAAAATAAAATGCATATATCGAACTATTTTTTTGTCAGCCTCATTTCCAATAACAATGAACTCAATTAAACAGTACCATTGTCTATTATATAGGTTATACATATTTATATATAGCAAATGGTATTCAATGTAAAGTCTTACATGTGTAGCTTCATGTTTCAACAACACTTAATTCTTATCATACTATTCGTTTTGTTATATGAACCTCAAAATACACAAGTCATCAATTATATTATTATGTAGTCTATTTGTTGTTGTTGTTTTTCTTATGTGAACACAATAACAGATGAAACTCGAGTCGATTTATAATGCGATGTTTATTTCATGTGCATTTCATGTTAAATCCAATACTTTACCGTGTAATAATACTTCTTTGCATATAAATGCACAGATGGGAATTTCACGGTGTTTTGAAAACGAAATGAAGAAGTGTTTATAAATAAGTCCCATGTATGCAGAACGAGAAAAATCTGTTGCACAAATTGTGTTTAATTATTCCCTGCTGAGTTCTTTCACTAACACAATTTATCTATTTGTTATCGTATGTTCTTCTTTTATAAAAGTATTTTTTTTTTAAATTCTTTAAGTTACATGTTCTTTTAAAAGTTCATTTAGGAGGCTACAGGACTAGTTTTGCGATTTTGTGTGATTTTTTTAGGATTGTTTTTATGATGGTTTGGCCTTAGAGCCTTCTCAGTAGGTGTGGAATCAACTTACCATTCAACTAAGGCGAACAAGCTCTACTGCTACTGTTCAAAAAGAACTTAAAAACTCATTATTTCAATATTTACCTTAGATAACATGCTTTAGACCTCTACTGTCTTATATGTTAGGTTGGTTATTGCTTCCTTTATTTGATTTTTCCAATGTTTGTGAAGTTTTAAATCATCATCAAGTAATATGAGGTTACAACTTTCTGTTGTTTATCCTTTACGGGATCAGGAAAGCCATGTAGTTTGACATGCTTATTTGTACGATAATCAATCGTTTTCGCATCATTGTTGCAGTTTATTACACAACAGCTTTGGTACCTTTTGCCTGAAACATTAGCTTTAAGTGTTGGAACGTGTAGATTTGATGAAAAAGACATTGTAAATAAGCATAAATGTATAGTGTAACCAGGTCCGCTGAGTCTAAACAGTATGGCGTCGGAAACAGATAAAAATGACATTGCGCATTCTGTTATATATGTATTGTGTGGTTGGCAGCGCTATACAAATATTATTATTATTATGAAATATCAAATTGAAGTTAAAGAAAAGCGAATTGCTGAAGGGGACGAAGTAGGCGCATGACTCGGTTGTTGCCCAGGCTTCAAATTGTCACGATAAATGTTTGTTGTAGATTATGTCATCAGTAAGTGATATTGGATGCGCGGTAGCCAAAATAGATAGATAGATAGATATGTGAATAGATTCATATGTAAATATATAGAAAGACAGAGAGACAAATACATGGACAGACAGGGATACAGAATGTAATTAGATAGATTAATAGATTGATAGATAAACAGATAGAAAGAGAGAGAGAACGAGATAAAGCGATAGAGAGGATAGAGATAGTTAGCTATAGACAGACAGACATATAGATAGATAGAAAGTCAGATAGATAGACATCGATATTATTAGATATGCACAAAGATAGATAGTAATATAGACAGATAGAGAGAAAGTCAGATAGATAGATAGATAGATAGATAGATAGATAGATAGATAGATAGATAGATAGATAGATAGATAGATAGATAGATAGATAGATAGATAGATAGATAGATAGATAGATAGATAGATAGAGAAATATATTTAGAAAAAGATAAATAGACAGAAAGACAGATAGACAATCAGAAAGATAGATAAGTAGATATAGAGATTAATAGATAGGTAGAAGGGTAGATAGACTGAGAGACAAAAAATACAGACAAATAGATAGATAGATAGGCCGCAATATCCACCTATATATTCTGTTACAGCACAGGTCTCAATCACAAGGCCCGAGGGCCTTATCCGACCCGACGCACCATCATAACCAGCCCACAAGGGAAAGCATATTTTTTTATATAATAATTTTTTTATTCTCAACTGTTCATTACACGTTTTTTAGTACGGCCCTAATCCTAATTGAGAAAACAATTTTGGCCCCGTGTACAAATAAGTTTGACCCCCCCCCCCCCCCCCCCCCGGTAATCACAAGAACATAAATGTGTACAATATATTCACTTCTTTTTTTTTTATGTTTTATCTAAACAGGAAGTTCTGGCGAGACGACTCCAGGTTGATGGGCTTCTACTCGCAGACGGACAACTTCTGCCGGGTGGTCATTCACGGCGCCGGTCACCAGACGCCGCACGACGTGCCGGACGCCACCTTGGAGATGGTGACCGACTTCCTGCAGTACGGATGCGTGCTTCCAAAAAACGGATAGGGTGTGGCTCGGTGTGCAAGCTCAGCCCGCATCACGTGACCTTCTTAATATTCATGTTAGTCGTAGCGTTGTTAGGGTGTTAACAGTGGATTTCTATTTAGTTGTCGTCGTTGTTGTAGTTAGTCACATTGTTGTTACTGTTTAAACTAAGTTCAAGATTTATGTGTGGGTCTTATTCTATCTTCTTGTTACAAAGTGTTACTTTTTCAAATAACTATCAAGAAAACTAGTCTACGATAAGATAACTCTTTTGTCAAATTCACTCGATTTGAACGATCGTTAAAACCCATTATAGCAACATTGTCTCTGGTCGGCTGGCTGGCCGGCAGGCGACCGACTTGACGTTCGGAAAGCTAATTGACCCACTTCCCGTCATGCTATCGAGCTGAGACTTGGCACATAGATGTGTTTATAAGAGATATTTTTGGTCAGCGTAAGATCATCATAAAAACATGATGCGAGGCCTCTTTTTACCCACCGGCCAAGGCCCAGTGTCTTTTAAAGTCGTTTCTAGGCGTGGGATTATCTTTCTCAGCATCTTTACAAACAAATATTTTGTTTTGTTTGTCTTCAAAAAAGAGAAAAATTTAAGGGTTACTTTGTATGAGCTTACTTAAAGTAATACTATGTACACAAACAATAGAAGACTATTAGTTATTGTGAACAGTGTAGCTATATTGTTTTGTTCCATGTGTCTTCTATCTTAAAGCTCTTTAGGCCTAATTTTTATTTCCACGTTCGATTCAAAAAGGTAAATCACCAATTTCTAATTCTTTTAAGGTGCATAGATGTTAAACTCAAGGCAAAGGGGGCACAATCAGCCCTGCGAACAAATAGACTTTATATGGTCCGCCAGAAAATTTGTTTTCTTTTCTACAAAAACAACAATAAAAAGTGTAATTTTCCATTGATAAAAGACTGTGATTTGAGTTTAGGCCGCCTCCTGTATAATGAAGTTTGACACCCATTGTTATGAAGTAGCTTTTCTTTTCATAGCCTATCACCAAGATTTTAAAAAAAAATACAGTCTGCGCTTATGATTTTAGGTGCTGTTCTATCACCATTTTTTCTTTCTTTTCGCACAAGAATCACTTCTCAAAAAGTTTATCTATATATATATATAAAGATCGTGTTTGTGTCCCCACGGTTCCCCATTGGTCAATTTGAAAACACGTGAGTTTGTGTCGCTGACCTATTTAGGCCAAGGCCTATATACTATCTAATAATTTTTCACATCGGAAATGTGTCTTGCTAGCTACGGGCATTTTAAATTTTTGTTAAATAAAAATACTTGCCTATTTTTTACCCGATGACAATATTTATTTTAAATAACTTTCATAAAGGTCTTTATTAAAAAAAATATATTTGAATATTAGATTTATAGCTTTCTTTTAATTGTAGTTTATAACATTTTTATCTGCACTTTATACAGTCCAGTTTTTTTTTTCACCCGGGCAACGCAGGGCAATGTAGCTTGTTTGCAATAAAATATTCCCCAAGTTTCAAGCTTCAATCTTTCTGCAACGTTTAATTCTAAATCAAACAGTTTTTTGTTTTTAAATCTTCAATAAATTTTAACAATTTTCTGCATAAATAATCTTATTCTTTAAAATAAGCAGATCGGAATAAATGATTGGATGCAAAGCCTCGATTTTGATTCATTTATACACATTTATTTTACAGCTCAAATTCTACGTTTTACGCCAGGCACTTAGTTTACATTTCACTTTTTACGTTTCCTTCGTTTAATATTGTAACTTCGCACCGACTTTCTGTCCAAGTATAAAAACATCAGAGTTTTAGTTTCACAAACTCGCTTTGTTTTTGCTTCTCTGCTTCAACGTTTTTAAGTCCACTCCTTCTTGAACAATGTAATGGCGTCTTGTGATGGCCGCACAATCCTTCTCTGCGCTTTGCTCCACCTGTACTGTGTGAAGAGTCAGAATGTTTTGTTTTATACATTACTTCATTGCAGTTTTTTTTTCTCTTTTAATGGTCTAGAATTTTACACAATTGTTAACGTCTTTATTATAATGCATATGTTTAGGTCTATTATAAATGTCTTTTCGGTGTTATGTTTTAGACGCTTATTGTCTTAGTCTTTTAAAATTAGTTTTGTTATTATTGTTGTTATTGTAGTTGTTTTATTTGTGACAGCTGTTAGTATCAAGGTCATGTTTCAAGAATGAGGGCAGTTCTTGCATATGGAGTCACACTAAATCCTACATTTTCATTTATACATTTATATTTCATTTATGTTTATGTTATTATCGTGTTGTTGTTTTTTTTACATCTGCTGGTTGAAATGGAGAAAAGAAAAAAAGAATTTAAAAAAATGTTTTTCATCTGTTTGACAAACGTGTTACCGCCCCTCCAAAATGGCGGCAGTTGCTGTTCTTACTTTATCACAGATTAGATAATGCTACTTATCATACTGATACCCGAAACCTTGATTAATAAATAGACTACAGCTCGGCTTAGACCTCCGTAAGGATCAATGGAAAGTGGCTGCCCGGCTTGGTTACGCCTAGAGCTGGCTAATCGGGTGCAAACGTGCAAGAAATATAAGTGCACACCTGGATATGGTTATCAGCTCACGTTTTTTTTAAATGAAGACGGGTGTTGATATTTAAGCGTGTGCACTCGTACAGATAAATTTAAAAAAAATAAAATAGAGGAATGTTTCAACTGCTTTTTTTATAAACATTTTCTACCGCTTGTTCAAAAGATTTTAGTCACGAACATATAATTTTAAAATAATTTTCTTTTCCAGATCTAAACGTTTTCCTTTAACAATGTTCATTTTCTCCAACCGAGTTTACACTATATGGGACTTCTTAGCTTCGTGTCTGTTAGCATCGTTTTTAGATGCCAATTTAGCAGCTCTAATTGGTTATTTTAGCAGCTATTTCGCAACACTTTTACAAACTTATCCTTATGTCTAGTTTAGCAGCCATTACCGCAGATTGTTTAGCAGATATTATTAAGGAGCTATTTAGCACCTTTTTTAAAAAACATTTTAGCAGATATTTTGCAGTTGTTTGGCCAGCTTTTATAATAGCTATTTTAACAGCTATTTTAGGCAATTTTAAGAATCTATTTTAAAAGTCATGTAGCAGATTGAAAGCAGACATATGTTAGCTATTTACTTGAAAGATGTGTGTATCCAACATTCTAATAATGTGGTTGCAACTCGATTTACAAGATAGACACAGATTTTCTTTAAATGAGCAAAACAACCAAGACTCATGAAACAAAGAGTGTCACTATCCTACGACTAATTCACCAACAACTTAATTCAGAATCCGAATCATGGACTCACAATAAGAACGACAGCTGTAACGATAAGCTCAGTAATGGGTTCGACAAATAAATTAACAATCTTCTCTATCACCAGTACATATCTCGTGTGTTGTTGTTGTTGTTTTTTTTAATGCACATGCACTTACCTCGGAGTTGGCAACATATTAGATACGGAAACACACCCCCAAAATGGCTACTTATTGAATGTTTACTGGTTAGCAGTAATTAGATTTATTCGCATTTGTAAAAAAAAAAAAAAATTATGGTCATCACGAAATGCACATGAAAATCGTTTGTATGTATTTGTGTAGCCTTTGATCTAGTTTACCTTTATCAGTTATGTCATCAAATTTTCTTTAATCTACACCCTAGAAAGAAAACATTTTGCACAAACGAAATAATCGAAGAAAATTATTAAACATTTTGTTATTTTGATCAACTGTTTTGTTATTTGTTTTTTCTTTACTTTAGTTTGTTATAAACGTCTTTACTCATTATCTATTACTTTTTTCTTTTATTTATGATTTTAATAAACGAATGGATGTTTTACTGGATAAATTTAAAAAATACAGACTGATAGACAGACCGACGGATACAGAGATAGATAGAACGTTAGATAGATATATTATATATAGATAGATTGATAGATAGATAGGAAGGTAGTTAGATTTTGATAGATGGACAGTCAGGCAGACAGACAGACAGATGGATAAATAGATAGATAAAAAGACTGACAGACGAATACATGATAGAGAGACAGGCACACAGACAAGCAGATAGATGCTATTTAGATGGATAGATATATCGATAGATTAGATTAGACAGAAATATTATAACATGGGTAAATCTGGCTTCCATTAATAGTTCTAAACGAAATTAATAATCAGCCTACTCTTAACTCAGAATAGACTCCACAAATAAAGAGGTGCAATTTCCAGCATGAACAACAACTTGAAGTGGTCCAAATACAAAGTCCACACTACGATAAAACTATATAACAGTTTTTACAGTAATTATGTCTGGAGCAGAGTCCTGGCTTATGACACAGCAAGAGCTCTGAACGTTCGCCACTTTCCAGTGAGTTTCCACACCAGAAGCCTCTTTTGGCCGAATAAGTTATCGAATGAATCTCTAATGCCCAGATGCAGGCATGAAGACATGAACATCATTTTCCTATTTAAAAGGCTTGGCGAGAGATTGGAACAAAAAAGATGGCACTATAATAAATCCCCCCCCCCCCCCCACCGCCTAATTGGACCCCAGATGGAAAGAGAGAGGTCGGCCAAAATCAACTTGGGGCAGAACCATTGATCAGGAGATAAAGGACAGTGGTCATTCTAGAGGCAAGAGAAAAGTAGTGGCCACGAAAACTAGTGAACGCTGCTTCACAGTCCCTATGGACCAGTTTGGTCCAACGGGATACTTTACTTTTAAGAATACTAAGAAAAATTACAGGCACCCTGATATAGTAAGAGAAAAGTATATTCCACTATAACATTCAAGTAGAAATCAAGTTTAACTTATATCTGTAGTTCTCATTCTCATGGCAATTAAATATGTTGTTGTTTTTTTGTAAATGAAACTTGATTTGAAAAACGTGTTAAGTGGATTGGATTAAAGCACTAATTGAGATGGATGTTACTTTGTAAAAAAATCAATTTAGAAACATGAAACAACCGTGTCATATATTTTCGAATAGTTTTCAAGATGAAGTTGTGCACCTGTTCAGAATTAGCTAGTACAGATCAATCTATTAGCTCACCCCTCCCCCTAATCTCCCACTTGCAAATGAAGCTTTTAGCTTCGCCCCACCTCACCCCCCCCCCCACCCAACTTACCTTGCACAATTTGCCACTCCCCCCCCCCCAAAAAAAAAAAATCTATTTAAATATATACGCACAGACCTTGCAATATTGAATACGCTGCTGCTGGTTCTGACAATGGGCTATGCATATCATAGTAATCCTCCACACACACACACACACAATCTTCATCCAAGCCTCTTTTTTTTTTAAAGAAAATTAAATAATGTTTAATTGTTTATAATTTGTTTAAAAAATTTTATAATAATTAATTAATTCTTTTTTTATTATCATTCACAATAAGTAATTTAGAAATAAATAACAATTACTTTTTTTTAATAAAGAAAATGATGCTAATAATTAGAAAATAATTAAACATCGGTTATACGGACACACACTTACAGTTAATTATTTTTTTTACATTATTTTTTCTAATTTGTGCTTCCGGTTTAAAGTACAGATATTTTTTTTATGGAAAGCAATGATTAATACTGTACGGATGCAAGATTTTTCTTTATAGAAAGATCGTGTAAGATATAAAATAAGAGAAAAACTGATCTTTCTCTGCGTTTTGATTTCTCAAGTTTTGCTATATCTGCAAAAGAGGTGTTTACTGTGAATCGGTCAAGAGTACTTGGTCCGAGGTGTATACTGGGAATCGGTCAAGAGTACTTGGTCCGAGGTGTGTACTGGGAATCGGTCAAGAGTACTTGGTCCGAGGTGTTTACTGGGAATCGGTCAAGAGTACTTGGTCCGAGGTGTTTACTGGGAATCGGTCAAGAGTACTTGGTCCGAGGTGTTTACTGGGAATCGGTCAAGAGTACTTGGTCCGAGGTGTTTACTGGGAATCGGTCAAGAGTACTTGGTCCGAGGTATTTACTGGGAATCGGTCAAGAGTACTTGGTCCGAGGTGTTTACTGGGAATCGGTCAAGAGTCAAGAGTACTTGGTCCGAGGTATTTACTGGGAATCGGTCAAGAGTCAAGAGTACTTGGTCCGAGGTGTTTACTGGGAATCGGTCAAGAGTACTTGGTCCGAGGTGTTTACTGGGAATCGGTCAAGAGTACTTGGTCCGAGGTGTTTACTGGGAATCGGTCAAGAGTACTTGGTCCGAGGTATTTACTGGGAATCGGTCAAGAGTACTTGGTCCGAGGTGTTTACTGGGAATCGGTCAAGAGTCAAGAGTACTTGGTCCGAGGTATTTACTGGGAATCGGTCAAGAGTCAAGAGTACTTGGTCCGAGGTGTTTACTGGGAATCGGTCAAGAGTACTTGGTCCGAGGTATTTACTGGGAATCGGTCAAGAGTACTTGGTCCGAGGTGTTTACTGGGAATCGGTCAAGAGTGCTTGGTCCGAGGTGTTTACTGGGAATCGGTCAAGAGTACTTGGTCCGAGGTATTTACTGGGAATCGGTCAAGAGTACTTGGTCCGAGGTGTTTACTGGGAATCGGTCAAGAGTGCTTGGTCCGAGGTGTTTACTGGGAATCGGTCAAGAGTGCTTGGTCCGAGGTGTTTACTGGGAATCGGTCAAGAGTACTTGGTCCGAGGTGTTTACTGGGAATCGGTCAAGAGTACTTGGTCCGAGGTGTTTACTGGGAATCGATCAAGAGTACTTGGTCCGAGGTGTTTACTGGGAATCGGTCAAGAGTACTTGGTCCGAGGTGTTTACTGGGAATCGGTCAAGAGTACTTGGTCCGAGGTATTTACTGGGAATCGGACAAGAGTTCTTGGTCCGAGGTGTTTACTGGGAATCGGTCAAGAGTACTTGGTCCGAGGTATTTACTGGGAATCGGTCAAGAGTACTTGGTCCGAGGTGTTTACTGGGAATCGGTCAAGAGTACTTGGTCCGATGTATTTACTGGGAATCGGTCAAGAGTACTTGGTCCGAGGTATTTACTGGGAATCGGTCAAGAGTACTTGGTCCGAGGTGTTTACTGGGAATCGGTCAAGAGTACTTGGTCCGAGGTATTTACTGGGAATCGGTCAAGAGTACTAGGTCCGAGGTGTTTACTGGGAATCGGTCAAGAGTACTTGGTCCGAGGTATTTACTGGGAATCGGTCAAGAGTACTTGGTCCGAGGTGCTTACTGGGAATCGGTCAAGAGTACTTGGTCCGAGGTATTTACTGGGAATCGGTCAAGAGTACTTGGTCCGAATGTTTAAGGATATCCACCCTTGTGGTATTAGTACCGTTGGTCATGATAATTTGTTTAATGAATTTATTATTTAATATTGAATGATGATGAAGATGATTCTGTTCTTCCGAGTGGCATCCGGCCATGGAATGGGTCGCTTGAACAAAACAGAACAACTAGTAACTTAACATCATAAGCACTAATTAAAATGAAAGACTAAACTCAAGCCATGGATGAGCGTAGGACGCAATAATCTTCTTTATTGAAAGAGAGTCTGTAACATGCAAGGCTCGATAATTCATCTCATGATATTTTTTTTCCATGCTTGTACCCCAAACTGTCGTTTATCCGTTTCCACATCATCCACGCCATCTCAGCCTTGGTCGGCCAGTTTGGGTCGTGATTGGTTTTAAAATGAATTTATTATTTAATATAGACTGGGTTTTCCCAACGCCAATGCACAAGACTAATACCAAGGAGATGACAGGTTCAAATATAGCACTATCGTATAATCTCAAGTATCAGCCGCACATTTTTTTTAGCAAACTTTTTATGTCAAAGATAGAGGCGCGGCTTGTACGCATATAAAAAACAGTAGTTTTTTTTTTCTAAGTTCGTATATCAACTTAAATTGACGACGTAGGCCTGGGGTCAACAACCTACGGCACGCAGAGCGATTTTCAATGGCACGGGGAAGACACCCCCCTACCCTCCTTTAGAAGACCAATCAAGTCCTTTCTACAAGAAATTGAGTGCCAGAGCACGATCACTCTTTTAGGCCGTTGGAACGCTGAATGAATTAGCGAACCCTGGCACTCAATTAAAAGGTTGCCAACCCCTGATGTAGACTACCGTAATTCAACATCAGTGAAAAGACTAGAATGGTAAAAATGAAAACAAATCTTGAAATGTGCTTGAATGTTGCGATAAACCAATTTTGTTTTTACTTATGTATTTTATTTTACTGATTTAATTGAACAAAGAGAAATGTTTTTTCTAGATAATCTATACCATAGGTCATAGGTTCTCAACGGGGGCGATATCGCCCCTCGGGGGGCGGTGAGAAGCTTTAGGGGGGCGCTGACATCCCCGGGGGCGATTGGGGGGCGGTGAAGAGCAAGTGGGCGGTAAACATACGTACCTGATGTATTTTAACACATCAGCTATTTGAATCGATTAGTTTCTGGATGAAATGTGATGTAAACGCAAGTGCTGCTAAATATATGATCTCCCCAACAGTAAGCCTACATATTATTATATTAATAAGAAATAAGAGTCGCAATGACTTTTCGATGAAGTAGGGGTCTGTATTTGGCAAATATAGTGTGCGGCCGGCCGGCCGGCTGGTCCTGTGGTTGGTTCACCTGACCGTCAACTATGCTTACCGATCACTGTCGCTTTAACATCTGCGCTGCTATTACTAATTATATTTTCATCTCAGTTTAACTGAGATGTCTTTTTAATGTGTTTTGAATCATCAAAATGAAATACAATTATGGTAAAGCGGTTTAGATAATTAGTAATCATACAAACTGGGTAGTTATTGTAGTGCTTGAAAATATACATATAATTTATTTATTAGTCATAAAATATTTATATAATTTTCAAATACTTTTTACAGTTTGATCATTTCAAAGTTATAAATGTAAGCCATTTATTTTTTATAAAAGAAAAAAAACAGAAATATTAGATCAAATAAAACGGGCTAATTATCTCCCTTTAACTAAAAAATGTGATTCAATATTTGATTCAATTACAAGTTCTGTTTTGTAATGTAACAAATATTACTGATTTTTAGACCTAAGGCTTTTCGCAACCAAAATTGAAACAAAAATAGACAAGGCAAACGATTCGCATTAATATTGATTTATTTAAACCTTTTCAGTTTTTTTTAAAGATAATTAATCACACAAAAAGTCTAGTTCCCCTACAAAAATTGCGGAAACTATAGTCTAGCCCAGATGGGCGGAAAGGGGGGGGGTGGGCGCTCAAAGATAGTTGGGGGGTGGGAGGGGCGGTGAGCGGAAAAAAAATTGTAAAAGGGGGCGGTGAGCCGAAAAAGGTTGAGAACCTATGCCATAGGTTCTCAACGGGGGCGATATCGCCCCCCGGGGGGCGGTGAGAAGCTTTAGGGGGGAGCTGACATTCCCGGGGGCGATTGGGGGGCGGTGAAGGGAATGTGGGCGGTACAAACGTAACTGATATAATTTGAACACCTCAGCTATTTGAATCGATTAGTTTTTGGATGAAATGTGATGTAAACGCAAGTGCTGTTAAATATCTGATATCCCTCAACTATAGGCCTACATATTATTATACTAATAACAAATGGGAATCGGAATACCTTTTGGATGAAGTAGGGATCAGTATTTGACAAATATGGTGTGCACCCGTCTGGACTGTCGCCCTGACATCTGCTAATGTTAATTATATTTTGATCTCAGTTTTACCGAGATGTCCTTGATGTGTTTTAGTTTTTCGGTAATCTCTAATTACTATCATAATGCGGTATAGATACGTACTAATCATAAAAACTAGGTATTTATTGTAATGCTTGAAAATATACACATAAATTCTTTAGTCATATAATATTTATATAATTTTTAAATACTTTTTACAGTTTGATCATTTCAAAGTTATAAATTGTAAGCCATTTATTATCTTATAAAAGAAAAAAAAACATTAGAAATATTTTGAAATATTAGCTCAAATGAAACGGGCTAATTATCTCCCTTCAATTAAAAAATGTTTCCACATTTGATTCAATAATGATGCCGAGCAAGTTCTGTTTTGTAATATAACAAATATTACTTATTATTATTATTTATTTATATACATTAAACATTATGGTGTTCATAACAATATTTAATTATTAGGGGATTAAAATAATTTACATTAAACAGTTGCAAATAAACATTAACTGCTTTAACTGTTTGTCCATTGAAGGACTTTATATTTTATACATTAATAAGTACAGAAATTATTAATAAAGTGCTATTAAATAAGTCTCTTATATTTCTAAATTAATTATACTAATAAATTTGTTATAGAGTAAATTATATTTATGTTTAATTAAAGAAGATGAAAATAAAACTCTTTTAAATGTAGTCAGTCAGTATCAATTAATGAGCGGTCAAGTGTAGGTGACCTCTTTGTATGCTAACAAACAGCTTTGATGTGCGATCAAATATGTTCACAGGTGTAAGTTGAATCGAAAGCTGAAAGTAAAGGAGCGAATGCCAAGCAGTTAAGAATAGCAGTTGACTTTCCTAAGCAGCATCCTTACTGTTCTTTTCCGCAAATGGGCACATTTGGATGCCCATTTTTTTTAAAGTTTAAAATTTAACTTACCATTTTAAAATCGCCAATATTCCTCCACTTAAAAAGATATCTACATCTAAGAAGTTTGTAGTAAGATCAAACCAGTTAGGTTTGATGTGGTATACAAAAAAATCTGTCCATCAATTTGAAAGCCTTGCCTTTGATTAGAAAACTCCAATTTGAGTGCTTCGATATACTTTTGAAAAAGCCTAACTATCTATCTTATTATTTTCTTTAACATATGAATGTACATATAGTTAAAACGTTTTGAAATTGATCTCACGACAAGATATGTCCAATTTCAATGCAAATCCATTGCAGTGGTCCTTGCAAGTTCAACTGACTGAAATGTGTCAGAAACATCGGCTTCAACAGTCAGTTTTCCTCATTCAGAACCGGAAAATGTTGTTGTTTTTTTTTCAATAAATAAACACCTCTTTGGGGTCTCTCGCGTGCCATGGAAAATCGCTTTGTGTGCCAAGTGTGGAACGCATACCTTTGGTTGCCGACCCCTGATTTAGAGTACATTGTGAGATTACCTAAAGACATCACAATTTTCTTTATAACTGGATGAGTCCACGCTACCAGACAATCAAGCTTTACTTTCAGCTTAAGTTAATTTAAGTATAATAAAAAAAAAAAGAGATTCTCTGTATTGCTCACTTCAATATTAAAGCAGTTCACAAAATTAAATAAGTAATACATTCAATGATTTTTTTTTGACAGCTTTGCATTGAAACCTTAAATTAATTTATTATTATTTGTATTATTATTATTAATATCTGTATTACTATTATTGTCTCGATATATTTTTTTATTGTTTGCCAATTTTCTAATTTACTTGTTATGTATTTGACTATGCCTTTATTGTTCTTATGTACTATGTGACAAAATAAATATTGTTCATTGTTCATTGACGAGGACTACAAGCGATGGCTACGGCACACAATGGTGCTTTGGTTAGTAAGCGATGACTGTTTAAACTTTAAACATAATGTATGAGACTTGGATTCGGTGTTCGAGTTTTTTAAAAGCAAATGCGATTCTTCGGGAGAAAGTCTATCAGCTTCTCTACGTCTGGGGGGGGGGGGGGGGAGGGGATGGGCGCTAAAAGAAAGTTTGGGGGGGGGGGGCGGTGAGCCAAGAAAAAAAAATTAAAAGGGGCGTTGAGCCGAAAAAGGTTGAGAACCTATGATCTATACCAACCTTCTGTAGGTCGCCGTTTTCCAAAAGTTTATTTTTCGTGACCCGGGTTAGTCTGACAAAAAGCCGCCATTTTATCTAATCTAGGACTAACGAATGGGGCACGGTAGCCGAGCGGCACAGTCCATAGCGACTGCGAAGCAGCGTTCACCAGTTTCTGTGGCCACGGCATACTAGGGGATTGTGGGGCCAGTACATTTACTTTACACCAACTACAGTCAGGTACCCATCAGAGTTGGGTAGACTCAGGGACACCCTCCAGACTCGAGAACAAATCCTAGTTTTCACCAGGATTCGAACCCAGGACCTTCGGTACGCATACGTAAAGTTCTCTTGAAGACAACGTTGATCCATTATGGCAAATGAGATTCATACGATTCAATGATTATAAAACCATGATTCCATAAATGTTAATCAAACTCTTCAATCACAGTTCTGTTTTACAGAATATGTTCACTATACAATAAAAGTAATGTAAAAAAACAATATAGCTCTAATCATATTTATGATCTGATATCAGCTTAAATATTAAAGCAGGGGGATGGATAACTCTAATGGATCAAACAATAATGAATCGAAGTATAAACTAAACACATAACACTAAAACATCATGTTGCTGTTATTCACAAAATCTGTTGACAGTAACAAACCATAAAAACTGAATATAGAAGAAAATATGGGAATGTATCATAAAAGAATTTTTTTAAAAATATAATAAATAAGAATACTGAACACTTTCTGAAAGTGTATATAATTGGATAAGAATGTGCTGAAAGTAATTTAATTTGTGATATTTTTTTTGTTCTGGTAATGGACTGTAAAGTGTTGCCAGAAGTTCGGTGTGACACATTCACCGTGACATTCATTGACATCATATTTCACATCAACGTCAATAATTTCGGCGTGAAAGCTCAAATTTCCATTTTATGGTCTTCCACTGAAAGCTATTGCAGACCTTTTTTTTTTTGTTGTTGTTGTTTTAGACCTCGCCATTAAGTGCTCAAGAAATAGGGGTCAAATGCTGCGCATGCGATGTTGAATGGGGGCAAGACTATGTAAGCAATGCTATAGGCGGCCTTACTTTGAAAAACAAAAAAACAGCACAATGCTCAGCCGCCTTTACTTTACCCCAACTAAAGTCAGGTACCCATTAGAGCTGGATAAACTCAGGGACACCCTCAGGTCCCGGGACAAAATTCTAGCCTCCACCGGGATTCCAACCCAGAACCTTCAATTCGCAAGTCGAAGGCGCTGCCGCTCGACCACCGTGCCGTATGGTACAAATGTGTAAATGGAATAGATGCGTTTCTGGAAAATATATTTATTCTATTGCCAACACAAACACGGGAAAATAAAAACAAAATCTACTGAGGTGCAGAGAGTTTTTTGAACCAGACAGAAATTAGGTTAAGAAAAGAAAAAAAAAGAAGAGTGTAAGCAGACGATAGAGTTAATGGACTGATAAATCGTTTCGTCTGCTTCGGCGGTTTCCTAAGTGTAGCAGCTGTAACCAACGGAGGGTTAGAGAGAAAGGGACAGGGCCGGCTCGTCCATATAGGCAACCTTTGGCGCAAAATTTAAGGGGGTGGGTGCGCACAATTGAGGACTTTTTTATTGTTTGGGTATTAAAAAAAAATAAAAATTAAAGTTTAGTACTTCTGCGCGCTACTTGCATATGCATACAAATTACTAGATAATGAAAGGAAAAGAATATTTTTTTAAGTTGTCTTAGAAAACAGGAAAGTATGCCCTAACACTACTCAGTTTTTCCCCGCCGAAGGCACTTTAATGAGGGCTCAGAATTTGTTTTCGCCCAGGGCGTCAAAAACCATAGAGCCGTTCCTGGAAAGGGGGTTGCGCGACGGTCTAATTGAGACCCTTGCGAAAGTAGCAGAGGGAATGGCGGGAACTACACATAAATTTTATCTTTTAAAGTTGCGTCCTACGTCTGTCAGGGTCTGAATCTTGTCCTGCATTTTGTTCTTAGTGTTTTCAATAAAGTTAAGTTATAATTATTTTTTCCAGTTTGTTCTGGTAACCCATCCAATGCCCAGATACCACTCATAAAGAAAACGAACTTTATACGTGTATTCTTGCAATATTGCATAAGTTTTTTTTTCTCTCTTTGTCTATCTGTAATATACCGTTGTTGCGTTGTATTTCTAAATATCCGGCGATTATGTTATCATTTAAACAATCACCCCCAAGCGGGTATATTAAAGATGGAGGATGGGGGGCATCTACGTATGGGGTAAAGGGGAGAGGTGGGGGGGGGGGAGAGAAACTAAAGGTTTGACATCACCGGGCTGAAAGAATAGTCAAACAAAAAAAATAACTCAAACACCGCACTGACATAGATAAGTATCCATGTTAATTTTTTTTTCTTATCATACTCAGTAGCAGCTTCTGTGTTGTTGTTTTTTTCTTGATTTAATCACTCGTTTGTGCCACCCATAGGAAGTATGTGAGCGTGCCTTTAATGAATACGTGATAAATACGTGATAAATACGAGATTTAAGAGGGGGTCTTTTTTGTCCTGCCTTTGTATATACCAATACATACACATATTGTTGTGGACGCTAAAGTTTCAACACAGTAGAACGCGTACTCTAAGGTGGAATGTAACAAACAAAAAAATAACGACCAACACACAGTGCTGTATATTATGTATGTGTGTGAAAGGGACAGATCGTGAAAACAGATAAACAGCTAAAACCACATCTGACCACCGGGGAAAAGAGAAAAAAAATAGGTCAGGATTTGAACAAATAAACTCTGAAGGAAAAAGTATATGTTATATATAAATTGTAAGTATATATATATATATATATATATATTTATACATTTCGGAAACATTTCTGTGTAAATATTGAGATTTGCAATAGCGTTTTCCGAGCTGAGCTACAGTGAAGCCACCATCTGCAATTGCGTCTTGTTCTATTTGTTGCATCTAGTGAGGTCGCTCCATGGGAGTATACGAAATGTTCCAGTCCCCTGTATATTTTCCCGGGTTTTACAAACATAATGCCATGGTTTTTTTCTCTCGCACTTTTGAAAATGTCCTTTGGTTGTCACACTGGTGAGAATTAATATGAAATAAGTTGGGTGAAAGGTAATAAGTGACTAAGCACTGCATTGCAAACGAAATCCCCCCTTGTATATTGCGACCACAGAAACTGGTAAAAACGCTCTTTTGCAAGACGTGATTACCAAAACAAAGTAATCTCAAACAGTAGTTAACCTTTAGTTTATCTTGTACTCCATCAAAAGGTTGAAAGTCTTCATTGTAATAGTGTGTTTTTCCTTGTCTTTTATACCTACAATGACTGTACAGTAATAACGTTATCCCGTGGCCTTCTTTCGCTATTAATGAAAGTCCAAAAAAAATATATTTCGAAATTGTGGGATTTGTAAAAGAAAGAAATATTTCTTTTTTTTTTTTTGTGCGACTGTTTAATGTGTCTTTTGTTCATGAAAGTTTCTATGCACCATTAATGGCCAAGTAATCTGGACAGTAATTGTAGTCTTTTGTCTACTGTGTAGAGAACAAATAGAGTGGATATTTATTGATTTATCTACAATTACCAGCCTCAACGTTAATAATTGGATCTATCTATCTAATATATATTATATTATATAAAGATGGTTATAAAGGTAAAAATAAGTAGCACTAAAATGAACGAACTGGTGGTGTTGAATGCTTTTATAAGAAGATCAAGACCTGGATATGATGGTATTGCAAATTTCAGTCATAATCATAAGGGGAGATAATATAACAAACTATCCCTTTTTTATATTGGTAGCCTGTTGTAGCTTTAAATACATTTTCTATAAGGTGGGATAACTACTTCTGTAACCATGGACCTGAAAACTGATGAAATGTGAAAACCACCAATACGCTCCCATTAAGAGTACACCGGTGGGCGAAAGCCCCTGATGCGCGTACGAGATTTCATTGCACTGACGAATTTTCCCTAGACTTGGTGGGGTGGGAGCAATGTGCACAACAGCCCCGTTCTCGCCAAGGCAGGTACCTGTTTGTCCAGGCCCCATAGTCTGGAATTTGTGCTACCGGGCGACAGTGCAGAAACACGAGCGAGCCACCAAGTTAATGATCCGGGGGGAAAATCCGCATGTTGGGATAAGCAGAGTAGTTCATCTCACTAACCCTTTGGATAGCTAGTCTTGGACAGGATCTTGGTGTGCCAACACCACTCCCTTGAGCCCAACCCTTTACATCTGTACGCCCTGGACATTAAGAGCCGGATGGCTCGTCCGATTTCTTTTATAAGACACGTAAGATCGGTTCAGTGAGTCAGTATTATTTGATGCATCATGAAATGCAACAACGTTTTAAAGAAAAGTTAGGCAAAATGAATCTGAAAATTATTCTAATATCCCACCTTACAGAAAACGAACGTTTTTAAATCAAGCTGTTAAACTTAAATGTAGGATATAATTGTGTACAGTGAGCAGAAGAAGCTGGAACATAACATACCGGCGAAAAGCTTGCATAATCTATCACGACGTTGTAATCACAGTTATGTTTTGTAGTTTGTCTTGGCTGCTCATATTATTTTTTATCATCAAAGTTCGTTTGAAATATGAAAAAAAAACGTTTAAGTGGAAAGATTTAATGGGTCTAAAAGAGATAAAGACAGATTTGTGAAATCATTTTGAAATCAGTTGGTGTAAAGGATTTGCAAAAAAGAAAAGGTTGGGGGGGGGGGGGGGGGGGGGACTATCGTTTTTTTTTTTTTTTTGTTCTATTTAATTTAAAGTAAAAATTGCTTGTTTTTATTTTTAGCTGTAGCAAGAGAAAAAAAATCATTTCCACTTCCGTCATCAACATTTCTCTCTCTCTCTCTCTGTCTATCTCTCTCTCTTTCTCTCTCTCTCTCTCTATATATATATATATATATGCATATATCAGTCTAGCCTATAAATTCAACAGTTTTCCATAAGCCTCCTTATTTTGTCAGTGCATTAATTCAAGAAATTCTTGAATCATCATTATGCTACCTTTCTTTCTACAAATATTTATGCTTTTATAAAAATAATAGATTGTCTATCATCTTTCATCATAATTTTTTTTCATGATTTTTTTAATTTCTCATTTTATTTAGATCTAACAATCTTTTTTTTTTCAATAGTTTTATCAATATTTCTATACAAACTCTGTATCCATTCCTCAATAAAACTTTCCGATTTCCAACTTAATGTTCTCAATAATTATTAATCTAGCGATTTATCCATATACATCAAGCTTAATATCAGTATTTATGTCAATCTTTTTGTCAAACTTTCTGTCAATTTTTCTTACAATGGTTCTGTCAATCTTTCTATCAATCTTTATTTCAATCTTTCTGTCATTATATCTGTCAATCTTTATTTCAATCTTTTTTTTCAATCTTTATTTCACTCTTTATTTCAATCTTTATTTCAAACATTCTGTCAATCTTTCTTTCAATCTTTCTGTCAATCTTTATTTCAATCTTTATTTCAATCTTTCTGTCATTATATCTGTCAATCTTTCTTTCAATCTTTATTTTAATCTTACTTTCAATCTTTCTGTCAATCTTTCTTCCAATCTTTATTTCAATCTTTTTGTCATTATATCTGTCAATCTTTATTTCAATCTTTCTTTCAATCTTTCTTTCAATCTTTCTTTCAATCTTTCTTTCAATCTTTCTTTCAATCTTTCTTTCAATCTTTCTTTCAATCTTTCTTTCAATCTTTCTTTCAATCTTTCTTTCAATCTTTCTTTCAATCTTTCTTTCAATCTTTCTTTCAATCTTTCTTTCAATCTTTCTTTCAATCTTTCTTTCAATCTTTCTTTCAATCTTTCTTTTCATCTCGCTTTCAATCTTGCTGTCAATCTTTATGTCAATCTTTATTTCAATCTTTCTTTCAATCTTTCTTTCAATCTTTCTTTCAATCTTTCTTTCAATCTTTCTTTCAATCTTTATTTCAATCTTTCTGTCAATCTTTCTTCCAATCTTTATTTCAATCTTTTTGTCATTATATCTGTCAATCTTTCTTTCAATCTTTATTTCAATCTTTCTTTCAATCTTTCTGTCAATATTTCTGTCAATCTTTCTTTCAATCTTTCTTTCAATCTTTCTTTCAATCTTTCTTTCAATCTTTCTTTCAATCTTTCTTTCAATCTTTCTTTCAATCTTTCTTTTCATCTCGCTTTCAATCTTGCTGTCAATCTTTATGTCAATCTTTATTTCAATCTTTCTTTCAATCTTTCTTTCATTCTTTCTGTCAATCTTTCTTTCAATATTTCTTTCAAACTTTCTGTCAATCTTTCTTTCAATCTTTCCGTCAATCTTCATTTCAATCTTTCTTTCAATCTTTCTTTCAATTTTTCTTTCAATCTTTCTGTCAATCTTTCTTTCAATCTGTCTTTTAATCTTTCTTTCAATCTTTCTTTCAATATTTCTTTAAATCTTTCTGTCAATCTTTCTGTCAATATTTCTTTCAATCTTTCCGTCAATCTTTCTTTCAATCTTTCTTTCGATCTTTCGGTCAATCTTTCTTTCAATCTTTCTGTCAATCTTTCTTTCAATCTTTCTTTCAATATTTCTTTCAAGCTTTCGGTCAATATTTATGTCAATCTTTCTTTCAGTCTTTCTGTCAATCTTTCTGTAAATCTTTAAATTAATATTTCTGTCAATCTTTCTGTCAATCTTTCTGTCAATCTTTCTTTCAATATTCTGTCAATTTTCTGTCAAACGTAGTTATGTCAATCGTTTTGTCAATCTTTCTATAATTTCTTTCTGTCAGTCTATCTGTCACTCTGTCTGTCAATCTTCCTGTCAGTCATTCTGTCAGTCTTTTATCAGTCTTGCATTTATATTTATTTCAATATTTCTGTCAATCTTTCTGTCAATCTTTCTGTCAATATTTCTGTCAATTTTCTGTCAAACAATCTGTTCATCAATATGTTTATCAATCTATCGGTCCATTTTTTTTTGTCCACCCTTGTTTCTCTGTAACAATGGTCTTTTGAACATAAAGCTATAGATATATTTAATGTATATCTATGATATGTGTATAATACAATATATTTATTTTTGCCACACCATCTGGTCTACTCATAAATATACCTTGTCTTTATAATTGCCATGATGTTTGTTGTTTTTTCATAAACACTGTAGATTTCTTTTTAATGAAAGTCTGTGCTCTTAATTTCCCTATTCTCGCCTACCCGCTGCCACCAAATCTCAAATCTCCTTTCTTTAATATCACATCTATGTCTCGCGTTCCCGTCTCCAGAAGTTAAGAAGAGAAAGGAAAGGTCAAGTACGATCACGCGGTCTTGTTCAGAGTTTAATATCCTGGACGAAAGATCACTTCTCCAGTTTATGGAGTCTAAGTAACAGTTCAAGATTTTTCCGGACGTGTAAGGTGGTGGGCAGGAGGTATGGGGCGTAGGGATGTAGGGCGAGGGGCAAGGGTGGAGAATACGAAACTGACATTTACACCCTAAAAGGGAACGGGGAGGTAGAGGGAAGATTAAATTCGAAAAAAGACAACAAAAAAAAAAGGTTGATATTTAAAGGAATAATAATCTTAAACAGAGACGCAGGTATGGATTTTAAGTTATTAAACTTTAAACACTTTAAACCCATTCCTTCTGTCATTTAAAGGTGTACGAAAGCGTTTGTGATGACTAAAGATGTACAACAGCTCTGTGCCAAATAAACATGTACAACTTGGTGCTAATTAAACATAAAAGCTTTTGTTTTTGTTTTTTTTATATTTTGTTACTTATTACGTATTACCGAGTGAAAACTATAATCATTCATAAATAATCTTTAGGTTTGGTATTTTCTTTAAAATGTCTACACTAAACTTATCGGCTTGATCTAGACTAATCTAGACACTCTAGGCGACTGAAGTCTTTGAGAAGAATTTTATTCATATTAGAAGGAGCTTCTATAGCATTATGATATAAGATACTTTTATTTGTTCAGTTACGAGAAGCTTAACTCTTTGTCATTTTTTTTTTGGTAGTAAATAAAGATTATTTCCCCTTCCTTAAATTCTATAAACACGGTTGTCTATCTTTAATTGACTGATGTTTTATTTTAATTTCTCCATCCAAACCACCCCCCACCCCACCCTCATCCACTTGTGGTTTAATTTGTTTACTTTTCTACTTTCTTGATTTAAAAAAATTACTTTTGAAAGATAAAACGCTTAACAGATTGGAAAGTACTTAAGAATTAAGGCTTATGTTTTCTGATGTGTGTTTTACAAATAGACATGGCATCTCTGATGCTTACATGCTGTCTAAAGTGTCATGTTTGGCGAGAAACTATAAAGAAAGCTAATTTTGATATTAAATATCATAAAAACTATATCAGACATATACATAGTATAAGAAATTAGACGTGATTTTAGGAACTGACTATAAATATGACAAGAGATTATGTGGGGAAATCAAAAACACAAATCATTAGGTGTGAAACAAAGGCCAAAACTTTTGCTAAGCTTTGATGTTGAAATAGGGCAGGGTTTTGCAAATGCTAAGTAGCTTTAATATTGCAATAAGGCACGATTTCTCAAATGCTAAGTCGCTTTAATATTGCAATAAAGCACGATTTCTCAAATGCTAAGTCGCTTTAATATGGCAATAAGGCAGGATTTCTCAAATGCTAAGTCGCTTTAATATTGCAATAAGGCACGATTTCTCAAATGCTAAGTCGCTTTAATATTGCAATAAGGCACGATTTCTCAAATGCTAAGTCGCTTTAATATTGCAATAAGGCACGATTTCTCAAATGCTAAGTCGCTTTAATATTGCAATAAGGCACGATTTCTCAAATGCTAAGTCGCTTTAATATGGCAATAAGGCACGATTTCTCAAATGCTAAGTCGCTTTAATATGTCAATAAGGCAGGATTTCGTAAATGCTAAGTAGCTTTAATATTGAAAAAAAAGCCAAGGTTTTGCAAATGCTGAATCGCGTACCCTGCAAAAGGCTCACAACAACAACAACAAAAATTTCCAAATCTAGGTCCAATTTTTTTGTTGTTCTGGCGACAGACCAACAAAGTATATTTCACACTTTCACTCTAAGTGGGTATTGTGTGATATTTGAAACAAATTTAAGGTACATCTTTCAATCTATAGTCGTTACTATTCTAGCAAAAAGGCATTGTTATTGTTTTATTATAATATGTATAAGGTCATAAAGCTGTGATGTATTCGATGTAATCCATTTCCGACCAAACCCGTAGCCTATATTCCTATTTCTTTGAACCGTTCTGGCGCCATAAATGTACCCATTTGGAAACCACCAGCACGCTTGCATCAAGGGCTAACGCATGGCGGGACACTGCGCGTCCGAAGTCGCACTGATCGCACTGCCGAGAGGCTCCGAGCCTCGGTGGGGGAGGAGGCAATGTGCACATCAACGTCGCCTCAACCCCGACCTGACGCCTGGATGCCCATACATATAGTCTGGGATTTGCGCTACCATTATAATGATCCGAGGGGAGTTCCACAGTGGGGAAAAGTAATGTAGTGCATGTAGCTGCGGAGACCGTACCCTATGTAGTACGGCACGCAAATAGGGCTGGCGCCCGGACAGGACCCTGGTGTACCCCCTCCCCGGTCCCCCCCCCTCCCCGGAAGTCTCGTCCGGTTTCTTTTAAGGCAATCATAGAATAGTATGGCGCCACAAATAACAAACCTACTACCTTCCTCCAGCCCTCACTATTCACGTGATATCGCTCAGATTTCTACCTGTACAACGCGATAATTGAAAACGTTTTCTTTTATGTTACAGCATATACAGCAGCCTGACAATAGTTGGGGATAATTAAGGTTGCTGGGCATTGTGCTGTCCCTCACGTCTCCTTGTATACAGTGAAAACATAAAGTAAGTAAAGTAAAGTATCCCGTCGGACCGAATCGGTCCATTGGTACAGTGAAGCAACATTCACCTGTTTCTGTGACCACGGCGTACTAGGTGATTGTGTGGCTAGCACTATGCACAGCCAACTTTACCCCAACTAAGGTCAGGTAACCATCAGTGCTGGGTAGACTCAGGGACAACCTGCACCAGGATTCGAACCCGGGACCTTCGGTACGGCAGCCGAACGCGCTGCCAGCACGGCCACCGTGGCCCTCCCCCCAATATGTTATATATAGACCCTATTTTTCTATATAGAAGATTATTGATTTCAACGCTTATCGGATATGTATCGTTCTCCATCTTTTTTTTTTATCGCCTCCCCCGGTTTAACAGGAACCGAAAACCAGTTTGGAAGTGGAGAAGCGGTTTGGGGGCGGCGGGGGTTGCCAGTAATGAAACATATCGTAAACATACACAAAGGTCAAACTTCTTGGATAATGCACATAGTTAATGAGAAATGTGCTACTATAATATCTCGCGTGTTTAGTTGATAATGTACTAAACAAAGCGGTGCTGATCGCCTTAATCAGACTATTAGATTAACTCTCCACGGTTGATTTCGTTTAATCAATATGACTGAACAATTACCTGACAGAAACTTTGGGTGGCGAGGGGGGATTGTAATTGATTGTGTGACCTCCCTGCCCCCCCCCCCCCCTCTTCACCCAGCCACGGGAGGATCGCCGATCGATGCATATATATGACAATAGAAGTGTTAGCTTATATATTGTACGTTCAGTGTATTTAAATTGCAGGCTAACTAAAGTGTGTCTGCGGGTGTGTATATTTTTCATGGGCTAGAGGCGACGGCTGAGTGACGGGCAGGGGGACTGGTGTGGGGGGAGGGGAGGGGAAATAACAGCGGAAGCCTTCAGCTGATATTTGATTTAAAGTCCATTAATACACATGTAGTCGGGTCCCACTCCGTTGGTGCGTGTGTGCGTTCCATCCAGAAAGTCGTTAGAAAATGTCCAGTAACTAAAATGACTTCTTCGTTATTTGTGTGTTTGTGTTGTGTGATTTTGCGCAGAGGCGGTCTACTGTTTTATGCGGGGGCAAGTCGAATCCGCATGACAAAGTCAATATGATGGTACGGTACGTTTTTTTAAGACAGAATATTATGTTTTTATTATTTTAGATTTATACTAGATCTAACTGTGATGTGTCTTGAAAGCAAATTTTTGCTATCATACTGCTCGGTGGTCGAGCGGACAGCGCCTTAGGCTGGCATACCGAAGGTTCTAGGTTCGAGTCCTGATGAAGGCTAGGATTTTTTCCCGGGACTCGAGGGTGTCCCTGAGTCTACCCAGCTTTGACGAGTACCTGACATTAGTTGGGGTGAAGTAAAGGCGGTGAGCTTTGTGCTGGCCACACATCATCTAGTATGCCGTGACCACTATAAACTGGTGAACGCTACTTCACGAGCCCCATGGATCAATCTGGTCCGACGGGTACTTTACTTTACTACTATAAGGAATACTGGTAAGCCGGTATGTTTTTCTATATAATGTACATTCGTAATATTAAACTATAAATTTAAGTCTTTTATATAGACTATATTATATATAGACATATTTATTAATCCCACAATAAAAAAGGCTTTATCTTGATTAATATTAATGTGTCCTGCTCTTGCCCATGGTTTTGAGTAGGTATTGTTGTCAGTAACCAGTCGTGTATCTAAAATTTCAAAAGTGTTCAAGTATTTAGTTAGTCTATACATTGACATGTAGAAACTTTACTATAAGCTTATAAAGCATAGGTTCTCAACGGATGAGATGTGATGTAAACGCAAAATAGTGCTAAATATCTGATATCCACCAACAGTAGGCCTACATAATATACTATTCTTATACTAATAAGAAATAGGAATCGCATATACTTTTCGAAAGAAGTAGGGGTCAGTATTAGATAAATATGGTGTGCGGCCGCCTTTACCTGTGGATAGTTCACCGGACTGTCAGCCGTCGCGGGTTATATCCCTGCCGCCGACCAACCCCAGTCTTCTAATATTAATGATATTTTGTTCTCAGTTTGAGATGACCTTATATTAACTTATCGCAAAATGACGGGTCTGGAATTATCGTCCAACGGAACAAATATGTACTAATCTAACAAACAGGGTAGTTAATGTAAAGTTCAAAAATATACATATACATTTGTTGTAATATAATATTTATATAATTTTAAAATATTTTTCTTAGTTCTGTCATTTCAAATTTATAAATTCAAAGTTATTTTTGTTTATAAAAGGAAAAAAAACATTAGACATATTAGCTCAAATGAAACGGGTTAATTATCTCCCTTTAATTAAAAATGTTTCCATATTATATTCAATAGTGATGCCAAACAAGTTATGTTTTATAATCTAAGAAATATTACTGATAATTATTATTTCTTTATATAAATTCAACATTATGGTATTCATTACAAGATTTAATTATTAGAAGATGTTTTTAATTGTATATGTAGTTTATCTTGTAGACTTTTTCCTGGGTCCTTACGGGGTCTCCACAATAATATGAAGAAGAAGAAGGTTTAAAATAATTTACGTTAAACAGTTGTAAATGAACATTTGTCCTTTTAAAAGGAGTTTATATTTTAAACATTAATAATTACAGAAATTACATGATATGATGCTATTAAATAAGTCTCTTATATTTCTAAATTAACAATACAAATAAATTTGTTTTAGAATTAATTATATTTATGTTTAATTCAAGAAGATGAGTATAAAAACTCGTTTCAATGTAATTAGTCTGTATGTAGTGTGTTCTTAGTTGTATGTTAAAAGCGCTCTGAGCTTACATTAATTTGTTGGCAGAGCTATACAAATATTATTATTATTATTATTATTATCAATTAATGAGTGGTCAAGTGTAGGTGACCTCTTTGTTCGTTTAAAACAGCTTTGATGTGCGATAAAATCTATTCACATTTTGTGTAAGTTGAACCATAGACTATAATATATTATAGTCTATGGATGAACCAAACGCTGAAAGCAAAGGAGGGAATGCCTATCAGTTGAGAATAGCAGAAGACTTTCATAAGCAGCTTCCTTCCAGATTTTTTCCGCAAATAAGCACATTTTTATTCCCATTTTTTTTAAAGATTTAAAATTCAACTTGCTCCATTTTTAAATCGCCAATATTCCTCCACTTAAAAAAAAGATCTACATCTAAGAAGGTTGTAGTAATATCAAGGTCTGTGAGTTTTGGCGACAATTTTCTATTACATTCTTATCAACCTCTTTTGTGGAAAGTGGATTTTATGCTAATACCATTTGTTTGTCAAACAAGAAAAACAAGACAAGCTGCAATAAATAGTGAAGCGTGAAGAGCTAAGGCTTTTGCAACCAAAATTGAAACAAATATAGACAAACTACTAGTAACACACCAGGCAAACGTTTCACATAAATATTGATTTTTTTTCAGCCTCTTGTTTAGGCTATTTTTTTATCTATTAATTCTTACAATATTTTTCATTTTCATTTTTTTAAAATAATAAATAAGCACACAAATCTAGTCGGCCTAAAAAAAAAACAGCGGAAACTATATTGACTCTTTAATTTCCACAAGGGTGAGGGGGGAGGGAAGTGGACGCTAAAAAAAAGTTGGAGGGCGGTGAGCGGAAAAAAAATTGTAGCCGTGAGCCCGGAGTGAGCCGAAAAAGGTTGAGAACCTATGATATAAACTATTAACAAACAAAAAACACTTCCTATATTTTACAGCCCAATTATTTTCATTGCAACTAAAACGAGACCAACGTACTTGTAATTCGCTTATACTTTATATTGTAAAAAAAAAATGCTATGGTAAAAAAAATATTATATTACTAAAAGAGAGGTAACTCATACAATAAAAGTGATGTGGTGTAAATTGGTGAATTGTGTCCCCTGAAAAGAATAGTTCCGTATTCCTTTAGCCGTCTTTCTTGGCGTGGGGGTTGATTGGAGGAGTTGGAGGGGTGATGGAGGCAGGGGCGAAACCAGGATTTTTTTCGAGGGCGAGGCCAAAATTTCGCATAAAAAATGTTACCACATTTTTACGCAAATCGCTCTTTAGGGCAGAAGAAGCAGCGTTCGCAGATTTATAATGTTTAAAAAAAAAAAAGAGAGAAATATCCAACGTATATCGATGTTAAAGGGTGGATCGGGGTGGGGGGTGGGGGGGGGCACCAAAATCCTGTCCGAGACTAGCCTCCCCATGCCACCTAAACCAATATGGCATGCCGCGTAGCAAAAGGTACTGTCTACACTTCTTCATCCCACGTGCGGAATGCCCCAGAATCATTAATGTGGCTGCTCGCTCGTATACCTACACTGTCGCCAGGTAGCACATATTCCAGACTATAGACCTGTCGACATCCTGGCACCAGGTTGTGGTAGAGATGGACTGTTTCCCTCAGAGTCTCGTAGCCTCTCGGCAGTGCAATGATTCTCAGACTTACAACAGAACAGAGGCTGTCCCACATGCTTTAGCCCACCGGCGTACTTTTAAAGGGTGTGTCCATGGAAGGGATAGTACATCTGATTGGGTGAGCTGATGTACTCTTTCGGGTTTTCTCACCTAACTTTGGTCCCCATCTGGCACACAGCTCTCAACTGTGGCTCCACGTAGC
The DNA here is from genome assembly GCA_949126835.1 of Anisus vortex. Taxonomy (NCBI): domain Eukaryota; kingdom Metazoa; phylum Mollusca; class Gastropoda; family Planorbidae; genus Anisus; species Anisus vortex. The sequence continues at coordinate 35,927,328 of OX421498.1, forward strand.
CGTAGCATGCACTGAGACAACACTACGGGAAACGGCCTCAGCTGGACGCCTAAATCATTTGAGGGTAACCGTTAGGTTTTAATCCTCGGTGAAGTAGGCTTTTTTACCAAGCATGTGAAGGAGTCACCATGGAAGAAAAGCCATTCTTACAAACAACTACCCGGTTCATCAGAGAAACATGGCTGCCAGTCTGACATAGCAAAGGAAAGCAAAATGGAACGCTGTAGAAAAAGGTCATCGTCGAATAAGACAGACGTACATCACACTCTTAAACGGAGCATATCGGTGGTTTCCACACTTTGCCGCTTTAAGGCTCATGGGTACAGAAGTGCAGCGTTCAACAGTCACTGTGGTCACTGCATACTAGGGACACCCTTCAGACCCGTGAAAAAAATCCTAGCTAGAACCTGGACCTTCGATACGCCAAGTGAACGCGCCGCGCTCGTCCACCGTACCTCGTTTTATTTAGATCTACTTGAGTTTCAATACATTTCTATCAATTTTTTAGATTATTTGTAGGTCGACTCTACGGGATGACGTTTGCATTACATTAATTAATCACCTCTAAATTTTTTTGCCGATCCTTTTTCAATGTAAATCAATGTTATAGTTACTATCGATTCACCCCCTCTAAGTGTATGCAATCTTGTCTTTAGTATTTACAATGCATATATTGCTCGATTTTCAATTGATTTGAGCTGGCTTTTCCAATTGATAACTAACAGTGTATGTTCTTGATTCATTTCACGGCCAGTCTGAAGTGACAAGCTTCAATCATCTTAGACAATATCATGAAGCATATTTCTTCTATTGTTAGATGCAATTGCAATGTTGTAGATGTTTTGAACATGCAGAAAGAACCGGCGGAGTAAATTATTATTCTTTAGAACTGCAACAACGACAAGGCTTAGTTTGTGGGCCCAGTGTGCGGTGAAAATTTTGCTTCAATTGACGTTTCATACGGGTGTTTTACAAAGTTTGAGAAGTGTATCCTTAGCATGCATCATAGTCCAAAAAGCATTTGTGACTTAAACTGTTCATTGGTCACGGTTTAACCAAGGTTGCTATAATTATAGAATATTGCTTTGCAAAAATCTTTTTGAATCATCGGATTTTATAAATACATATACACAAGGATCGATTCAATCGCCGTTTGATTTTGTTTTTCCAACAAATTGAAACATATCAGCTACAAAAATAATAATTCCAAAACCTCCCTGGTTGGAGGGGAGACGGTGGGGAGGTTGGGAGCGAGATCGTTTCAGTTTCCGGGTTTGAAAAAGACAAAAGGCACGTTCGTTTATTTGTGTAAGTATTTTATTTACAAGATTATGGCGGTTAAGATAAGCCCTAGTGACATGTTTTCTGTTTAATTGTCATAAGAAAATGTGAAAAGAAATTTTCTTTAAAAAAAAAGACGCATTTCGGGAAAACTAGTCAAAAAGAAGAAAAGAAAAGTTCATCAAGATAAAACTTACATACCCCCAAAATAAACATGTTTTTCTAGACATTTCTAAATGCACTTTTGCTTTCATTGTTTGTGTTGGCAGTAAAACGTTAGCCTATCCCAGAATTAAAAATGCAAGACTGGGACTCAGACTACAGATAAGAGTAGGACGCAGTAATCTTCTTTGTAGCTGGAGTGTCTGTAATATATAAGAGAAGTTAAATTCCCCGGCGTTACCCCCGGGGGGGGGGGGGGGGGGGGATTAAACGGGCCAGTATATGCTACAGATAAATATTTCATGAACTTCAATGAACACAAAGCTATAGATCTAGACCTAATAATTTTTTTAATAATTATTTTTTATTTAATGAAACAAAATTAAGAAAGTAATTTAATATTGCAATCTGGTTTTTAAAAAAGTAGGCTAGGCCTATGTCTTTTTATTTAACAAACCGTTAGGACTATCCCTGTGGAGAATATTCGAACAACTGTCTCCCGCGTGCGTCTAAAATATAGTTATTAGATTTTACTTTCTGAAAACATTTTTGGAAATCTTAAAGTCCTAAAATTCTTTACAATATTTTTTTTTCAAAGTAATATTAATGGAATGAAAAAAGAAAGCTATCAGTGCGGAATCGAACCCAGGTCGTCCAAATGGCAGTCGGATACGTTAACCACTCAGTTAGGATGGACACCTGCCGAAAGCGAGATTGCAAAAGTAAAATATGAGACAATAAGGTCGCGGGTCTTTAAATAAACCAATGATGTGGATCGGAATCGACACACACAGTTTACTTTCTATATATAGATAAGATAAACCATGAATGGGATTCAGAAGAGTTGACCACATACAAAAAGCGAAGTTAATATAAGGGGACGTCCATTAATTACGTCAACAAAATAGGGGGGAGGGGGGGTCTGAAAAAGTTTGACAATTGTTGACAAGGGGGAGGGGGGGAGGTCAAGAAAAGTTGACGTCAACAATGTTACTTTTTTAAAATAAATAATGATACAAATTTATTACAAAATTCTAGGCTACATTTGTCATGTGCCACTTACATAGCAGACATAATATTAATATATAAACATGGTTTTACGTTAATACAAATATATTAATTAAAATTACGGACGCTACATTTGACATGTCCTTTTTGTGTTCATCTTGTTAGTTTGTAGCTCTATGTATGAGTGGAAAGTGGAAACTAATGCAATTGTTAGCACGGCAAAATGACCGACCAATTGTAAAAAACGTCACCATCGCTGTAGTCTAGCCGCAGTCTAGCGAGCCATTGTGATTGGAATAACAAAAGAACATAAACACACCAACAAACATTCTGCAGAGTACGTTCAGAAACAGAAACCCAGTTTTTTTGCCGCTCAGTAGGCCTACATCTAAATTAGGCGCCGTTCTGTTATTGAGTCCCGAAAGGACTATGAACACCGTCCGAGAGTCGACTGCTTTTATTCAACGCCCATGGTTGAGTCTTTTTCAAGTTCCAACCATGTTTGAATCAGCATTAGCAGGCCATCCACTCCGACATGGAAAGATATGAGTAGGCAGGCGTTGTCCTACAAGGCCGTCGCTTGTTGGGTCGGCTTGCTCTGTTCGGATTCCCCTTTTACGAACGTACATTTGCTAGAGCCATCCATGGTTTGCCTCGTATTCCTGTAATGTGGGCTGACGGTGTGTTGGCCGAGCGGATTTTGTCTGACACGGAGATTTCATCCCCTCAAGGCCACCTTTGAAAGCAGCCGTCTTTACAGGACGTTTTGTATACCTTTCCGTACGTCGCATCAGCCCCCACCCCGGAGACGCCAGAAATCGGACAGTGGGGTAGGGCCTACCTCACAGGCCCCCTCAAATAAAAGAACAGAACAAGCCGATTAATCTCCAGACTTGCAGCTCGGGATACCACGCCTCTCTCCGTCACTTACAGAGATGGGAGTGGAAGTATCTCGGCGACCGCTTGTCCCATGCATTAGCTCACTGGTCAAACTCGGGGAACCAAGTTAAAAGGTCTAAAAAAAAAATCGGACGAGCCCGTCTTGTGTCCAGGGCGTAACGTTTAGCGTTGAGCTCAGCTCTGTCCGGACCCGCTGCGGGAGCTCTCCCCTATGCGTTCGCCCGCTGGTGTATTCTTAATGGGAACGTATCGGCGGTTTACACACTTCGCCAGCTTTGGGGCTCATAGGTACAGAAGTGAAATTAGGCGCCAGAGACTAACGTTCGTTATATATTATTATACCATGTAAGTGATAGCTGGGATGGGCAATAGAACTAAAAACAACAATAGGCCCTCTCTGAGACTATGTTTGAATTGCATTGAATGAAGTGTATTGTGTGAATCCAACATGGTTATTTTAAAATATTTCCTTCAGAAAAATAATTCGTGGCCCATGAAGTCCGAAATACTTAGCCTACCATTCCTTTTAACATTCCTAATTCTGATATATAAACTAATATATTTTTGCTGACACGTTATAATGGGTGAAACATTAAAATTTGGTGATTAGGCTAAATATAGTAATTTTTTAGTTTTAATTTCTAATTTTGTAAAAAAAAAATTATGAGATAAAAATGTATTAGTATGCCTATAGTGGCGTAGCCAGATTGCAAGGTGTGGGTGGCAAATAGTGCAAGGTAGGAGCGGTAGGGGCAAGGAAGCCAACTACCGTGTGTATAATCATATAATGTGTGTGTGCAGAGGGGGGCAATAATGCAAGAAAATATAGTGAGCATATGGTTAAAATAGCAGGTTAATTTACAACTGGTGCACAGATTCCCCCTAAGCTATTTAATAATTAACATTGTACTAAAACCTCATTAGTGAAACGTACAATCAGAAAGTATTCAATATATCTATATGAAAAGAACAATTGGTAGGGGCGATGGGGGGTAGTAAGCATGTTACACCCCTTTCGTGGCAAACGCCTATGAGAGTTCTATCTAGTCAATATAAAATCTTTAAAACAAGTCTTAAAATGTATTACAATTAATTATAGTAAAGATCTAGACCTTTCCGTTTTAAATCTATTTTAAACATAAAAGCCAGCGTTTAATTTTTTGTTTACTTGTTATAGGGAGGGGGTAACGAATTGTTGACGTAATTATATAGGGGGGGTCTCTGAAAGTTTGACAGTTGTTGACAAGGGGAGGGGGGAGGTAAAAATCGCCAAAAAATTGTTGACGTAATTAATGGACGTCCCCTAAGGGATTTAAAAATTCTCTTCGCACATTTTGTGCGGATTTTGACGGTTTGGGAATGGGCGGAGAAGCTGAAAATTGTATAGAATGTTTCGTCATTAGCTAATAGTATAAGTGTAAAGTTTCAACTCAATAGGATGATGGGAAAATGGGCCAGTTAACCTTCTGAAGATTTTGCCAGCCAAGAAATAAATAGTGTACCAATGAGCCTCTATGACCACAATTGGAACTAAATAGCCTCCCTCTGAAGCCATATTTGGGGCTTGGATAGGGCGGGGGGGGGGGGGGGGGGGTCAACCCTTACTTACTAAGTATTGTGAACTATTAACCCGCAGTTGAACCCCCGGATTGCGTCATAGAATGTGTTCGTTATTCGAAGCGCATAATTATTTGTGACGTAAACGTGGTGGCTATTCGAATCAAGCGTGTATATCAATCTCACAGAATTTTCCGACTCGATACAATGGGAAAGAGGTGGGGGGGGGGGGGGGAGAGGTCTCAAATGGCCCATGTCAATACAAATAGTTTTATTTTATTTTTAAAATAGTTTACCTTGTTGTTTTTTTTATCAATTACAATAAGAAACTCTATAACACACAATCTTGCAAGTAAGCCAAGTAACAATAGGCCTACAGAGGGACGGATACATTTGAAGAAGTCTAGATGAGGTGTCGACAACCTAGGGACCTCGTGCCACGCTTGGCACGCCGATGGATTTTCAATGGCACGCGGAAGAGGCCCCAAAAGCCTATTCAAGTCTCTTCTACAATTTAGTGCTACACCAAAATGAATTTTAGGCTGTTTTGGCACGCTGAATGATTTAGAAATCCTACTCAGGCACACTGTTATCAAAAGGTTGCCGGCCTAGATTACTATCAATCAGGCCTCACAAGAGGGGGGGTGCAGCTTGTGCGGCGCACCGGGGGCTCATAAGAGTTTAAGGCGCCCATGAATATTAAAACTATGCTTGCCATATATAACGCATGCGTCGAACTCACTGGGAAAGCAAAATAATTAACTTTCACACAACTTGACATAAGAAAAAAAAAGCTGGTAATACCGCGCGGCCAGTGACCAGTGGAAAATAAATGTCTCTCAAAAACGTCACAACGTCATATCTGGAGGCATAAGCTAAATGGTCATGGTTGATTGACCTTTAATTGCTAAAATCAAGATATTTCTTTAAAATACAATTAGTTGGCCTAATTAGCAAAGTGGTAATTATATTTATTAAAGCTTATATATACTTTTATATTTGGAAGTCTAAGTAAATTGCATGGGCCTACCATGTAAACAAAAAATAACATTTATCTCAATTTTTTATTCTATTGTAAATAAATGACAACAATGTAGGAAGATGACCTTTCAACTGGGATCGTGCTTACACAGCAATATAATGAAACGCCTCAAATATGTGACACTCGCCCCCCCCCCCCCCTCCTTTTTGTTTTTCTTTCCCTCCTCACTCACTTTCACTAAATAGATTTTCCTAAACTTATGTTACAAACTATTTACGTCTTATGTTATTATCTCCCTTTACAGACTGTTCTAACTAGGTCACGGCGGAGTGATCCTTCTGTTTGAAATCTCGAGACTACACACCACGGCTGAATCACGTCTTGTCTAAATAAATGAGGACCTCGTGACTTTGTCCCTTCACGGACGATAACCCTGGTTAATTACACGATCGCATTATATTTTAATTGGCCAAGCAAACACGAGTTTTTGAAGAATATATGTAAAAAAAAAAATACAACAGTGGCATTAATAACTAACTACAATACCTTCTTCTAACCATCATAGGCGGATTTAATTTACATTAGATCCAATAAGCTCATCGGCTGTACAGCATCAGAGGACACTTCTAATCTTGACAACTAGATCTAGACTATATTATACAGTGAAGTACGGACATAAGTGTGGATTGGAAAACTATTACATTTTCTTGTTGTTCATCTTAATCTGCTTTTAACCCTGTTTGTTAAGAACACAAGTGTTTTTATTTTAACTTAGGCTATAATATCAGATTGATTTTTACCGGTTCTCTACTTTTTAAATCAGTGGTATTTTTAAATCAACAAGAATTGAGATGCTGTAGGCCTACCCAAATAAACTGATTTTTGCTGTTTTTCGCTAGATTTAACGCATTGGATTGGAACTCTTGAATATCAGAACACATGTAAACTTTGACCTTTAGAATGGAACCATCGTAATGAATAATAATGTACGGACTTGGTGTTGAACTGGCGCCATCAATAAATGTTAAAATGTTTTGAAAAATATTGTTTGCAAACGTTTTGACCTTTAGGTTCAATTGTAGTGGAGAGTTTATAGATCTAGTTTGGAACAAAAAGAAGGAACTGGTAAATACCAGAACATGGCTGACCATCCGTGGCCAGAACACATCACAACAATGTCTTCCGATCGTTCTGTCCTGAGGCTGGACACTCTAAAAGACCTAAAACTGTTCCAGAACTATAATCGACTGTACCACAGGAACAGATTGATGTACAAGGAACATTTGAACAACAAAATGGCGTCTCTGTGGAACAGCCGTTCCTCGGGGAGCAGCGCTGCGGAGAATCTGAAGCGAGGAGCAGACGATCATTATTTATCATCATACACAGCCCGCCAACGCCAGGAATTTCAACAATCGATTTCCGAGTCGAGCTCTGGCAAAGATTTCCCTAAGTCAACGGAAAAAATCTGGCAACAAAGGGTGTCCAAACGCGTGAACCCAGCAGGCTGGGTTTCTGACCAGGAAGGTCATGGACAGTCATGCATGGCTAATTGTCCTGTTGATGGTTTCCTTCCAAAATTAAATTCTGACCAAGATGACAACAAAAGGATAATTAAGGCAAAACGTCTTCGCGCCAAGCAGGGAAATGAACGCGTGAAAAGGATTTCTGCGCCTACAAGTTTACCAAACATAAGCAGACAATCATATCCGGGGCACAATGGACATTCCTTGAATCACAATGGAGATGATTTGGTACCAGGTGGTCGTTTAAAAGTTTCGTCTGAAGCAGATCTGAACTATAGTGGACACTCAGATGGGCAGACTGCATCATCCATGCTGAATAAGTTTCGATATTTCATCAAAATGAAAAGCAAGGCTCATAACAAGTCGATTCAGAAAGATGACTCCATGCGCTCATTGACTAAGAACCGTGATTCGATTACTAACTCATTAGATTCGATTATCGAAAATCGATCGCTTAGTCCAACGGTGACAGCTCCTAAATGTAACACGATTATTCAAGCGAGTTCACAGTTGGATAAAGCCAAGACTAAAAAAAGCGAGGAGACAAACAAGGATGATATTTCAAAAGATGCGGAGATTCGTCCTGCTCAGGCCCTGCATAAGGTTATTTTTAGAACCAGGGACGAGAATGGGATTCTGGTCATTACTGCTATAGGCATCAACCAAGCAGCTCTCATGAGGTGATTGTTTATAGAAACTCATATTGAGGCCTGTTCAATAGACTTTGATTTCAGAAGTGACTTACGTGCCTGATAAGGGAGAGGATGGGCCACAACTAGTGCGCATCGATATTCAGCATAAAACTAAAAACTTGTGTGGATGTACATTTTGCACGACAGCGAATCCAATAAATTGTCTTTGCAATTCTATGGGGCGAAAACAAATACAAGAAATACAAGAATCAAAGAAAGGAATTCATCAGTAATTGTTGCAATGCTAAGATAAACATAAAGACAAAAACACTTTCCTTATCCCTTATGCGAGTATAAACGCATATAAGTACTCTTTTTTCCCGAGTGGCATTCGGGCATGTAATGGGTTACCTGAACAAACCAGGAGAACCAGTAGCTTAACATCATTTAAAACATTAATAAAGATGCAAGACTTGACTCGGACATAAGTGAGCGTAGGACGCAATAATCTTCTTTATAGAAGGAGCGTCTGTAATGTATAAGATAAAAAATTGTAAGAATCTTCACAGACTTATGCCTATATAGGCTCTTTGAAATATGAATAAGACTTACTGTTCATAATGTAATGTGTTTATAATGTTTGTATTGCTTATAATGTACTTTTATAATGTGATTGATTGTAAAAGGTTGTTGTTGTTTTTTTACATTAAAGTTTGAATTTAAGATTTGGTCTAACACATAACTTCCTAAAGGCATCAACAAAGCCAGTTGAGTGTTAATGGTGTATGGCAGGGGTCGGCAACCTTTTGATAATAGTGTACCAAAAAATGTATTTCTAGTTCATTCAGCGTGCCAACTGCCCCCCGCATCATGCATTAGCACCCATTTTTATTTTTGTAGCAGATACTCGAAATGCCCTTTTGGGAGTATTCCACGTGCCATTGAAAATCGCTCTGCATGCCAAGCCTGACACGCGTGCCGTAGGTTGCCGACCCCTGCTGTATGGTATTGTTAGATGTTATGGTTGTTTGTGCAATTTTATGTTTTAATGTTGTAGGTTGATGTTGTTTGATAATGTTGTGTGTTAGTGTTGGATATTAATGTTTTTACTGTGACCGAGTCTAATTTACCAGCTGGCACAGTATAACAGGTAGGTGCGTCCAAGTGCCACTGTCTTCACGATTCACTTCTGTACCCATGGGCCTCATCGCTGGCGAAGCGTGGAAACCACCAGTACGCTTGCAACATGAGCACACCAGTGGGCTAACGCATGGCGGGACAGAACCCTGATTGAACCGTCGAAAGGCTCTGAGTCTTCGGTGGGGTGGAAGCAAGGTGCGCAGCGTTCCCGCCTCAACCCCGCCCTGGTGACTGGATGCCCATACCTATAGTATGGGATTTTTGCTACCGGGTGACAGTACAGGTATACGAGCGAATTAAAAAAATTATTGTTATAAATGCAGATATCAAATGTGAAATGATTATGACATATTAAATATTATGTATAAAATATCGGCATACACAATAGCCTGTGCATTTAATTTTTAGCTCTTCACCATCAGTCATTACCACTTTATCATTAAATGGCGCGAAAGTCAGATGTGAGTAAACGAGATAATTCAACATAGCGATTCATCTTAGAAAACCACTTTTCCCCTCCCCCTCCCCCTCTCAGCCCACAAGCAACAGCTATACTTATATGATTTAATCTATAATATGTCTACACATTGTAATCATTCGTTTATCCTTAATTTTAACGGGCAAAACCACTAGTATGTAATAAAATTATTATTTCACAGAATTTGACCATAGGAGATGATGAAAAAAAGGGAGGTGAATCGTGTATGGAGTGACCTATTTTAGAATGCCACCAAAAATGCTACCAAAAATAATTCTTTCTTTGCTCAGTCTTTCCTGTGACAGAGGCAAATTGAGAACATTCAATATTTCTTCTAGAACACATCGCCCCTAGCGTGTAATTTGTTGTTTGTTTGTTTTTTTCTCTTTAAAGCGTTTAAATTTCGCACCGGTGTGTAAAATTATACATTGCACAAAGTGTGAACTTTAACACGTTCAAAGCACCGAGAGGTTTAAAAGGTGCAAAATAAGCTTAATTCAGCAGGCCCCTGGCCTAAAAACCTACACTAAACTAAAGAATGTTATTTCACCTATTATAGAATAGTATACGGCCTACTATGCTGTTATAATATAGGCCTATAGTCTAGGTTCATCCCCTAATTTTATTTATTTGGCCTACATCAGCACTTCCAAACTTCTTTCTCTTTCTTAACCCTTATAATTTTTAATTTCATATTAAATGCATCCATCTCTCATAAGCCAACCAACAGAATAAATATACCTATTCTGTGAGCCAACCCAAACGCAATTTCATTCTTTAATTTTTGTTCCGAAGTTCTTGTTTAAAGAATGTTTATCATTATGTGTCTGGTCAATGCCTACAGTTTAGAAGTGTTTTACAGTGTCCGCAAACATTATAATTATTAGCCGTCATAAACAAACAATAACAATAACAATAGGCCTATTATCATTAATATTATTAATTTAAGAAATCTACAATTACCAAAAAAGAAACATTTGAGAAAAGAATTTTAAAAAGGAATTTTAGCGTAGATCTACATAGCCTAATATTATTTAATGAAGGTCGTATAATTAAGTTGTTATAACAAGATAAGAAAAATATTTAATAAACTTTACACTCTCTATAGTAAGTAAGTAAATTAAATGTAAGCTATGGTCTATTTAATCAAACAACAATTTCTGCTTGAAAAAGTAAAGGTTTGAGAGAAGGGTGAAGATCTTATATATATGGAAGAAGAAAAGTATTAAGAAAGAGAAAAAAAAGTAGGAACCGCTAAAATTTTATGAATGAAATGTGTTACTGGACATTGAAATTATTTACGTACTGTAGGCCTGCGTATGCTAAACGTAGCCATTTGTGAGATGTATAGTGGTAAGCTATATTCAGAAACAAAGAGGTAATCTGTACAATGCCTATACCACATTCTAGTGAGATCCCAGTGCGATAAAGCAAGGGGCAAGAGAGAGGGACGGGAAGAGACAGGCAGAGGAAGACACTGAGAGGGGAGGGGGGTAAGGGGGCGGGGGAGAGTGGGGTAAGTTTAGGGGAATAAGACTTTCAAAAACCAGTTCTCAGATTCGTCAAAGAATTGGCCTATTATGTTTACGCTGTTAATTGTGCCTGGGTTGTATTTAAGCCTATAGTTGTTTTTTTTTTTTTTTTTTTACTTTTAAGTTTAGGCTACATATGTTTCTTTAAGATAGAAGATTCCTACGTCCACTAGGCCCAAAACTCCTTATCTTATCTTATACATTACAGACGCTCCTTCTATAGAGAATATTATTGCGTCCTACGCTCATCCGTGGTCCGAGTCTAGTCTTGCATTTTTATTAATGCAGGGCGGCAGGGAATGGACGGCGGCAGTGCTAGAACCCGGTAGTGGCGTAGCTAGGGTCATCTGCGCCCGGGGACATGACACAAAGTCGGCGCCCCTTCTCGGACCAACAGAGTCTGGAGGCTCACTGAGCACCCAAGAAAAATTTGAAATTGTACGGTTTATATGGTTCATTTTCGAAGCATCTGGTATTTTAATGAAATAGAATACAGACTAATAAGTCTCTATACGATTGTAAACAATTTATTTGAAAATAATATATATTCTACTAATTATAGATGACTGGAATAGACATAGTCTACAACAAATTGATCCTCCTTGATTTGACTGTCGTAAACTCGTCAATCACGTTGTCAAAATTAATTTTCTCAAGTGTTTCTCTTTCGAAGCTAAGGAGTGCAAGATCACACAGACCAGGGGTCTTTAACCTTTTGCTAATTGCTTGCCAAAGTAGGATTTCTAAACCATTCAGCGTGCCACAGCCTAAAAGTCAACCTACTTTATTATACTTTTTTTTTTTTTTTTTTTTTATTTTATAACTATAAGACAATAATTTAACTTCGTAGCAAGACCAAGGCCAAAAGCAAAAGAAATTTATGAAAAAAAAAACCGGTAAAGCGATTTATATTTAATAACAATAATTAACGCGTTTGTGATTATCAACCTTTTTATTTGCATTTATACCAAAAAAATCATATTACCAAACTTTCACATTTGTGGTAATGATTTTGTAAACATTATCATTTGGTTGTCCAGATAAGGATCTAATAGGCCTATTGATGATAGTTTATTCTCTGTTTAACTGAGATTGTCTTTAATTTGCTCAATGCTTCAACTAGTACATGGCAACACTATAGTAGAGCGGAATTCATGTGTAGTAATCATACAAACTGGGTAGTTAATGTAATGTTTAAAAAATGTGCATAAAATGTTTTAGTCATATAGATCTAATATTTATATAATTTTCAACTACATTTTACAATTTGGTCATTATTACGTTATAAGTTGTAGACCATTTAGTCAATTTAGTCTATTATAAATAAAAAAAGAATAAGAAACACAATATTAGAAATAATAGCATAATTAAAACGGGCTAATTATCTCCCTTTAATTCAAATAAAGTTTCTAATTTTGATTCAATATTGATGCAAAACAAGTTATGTTTTGTAATATAACAAATATTACTGACTAATTATTCTTTCTTTTTATAAATCCAGCATTATTACTCCCTTTATTTTAAGTTGCATTTTCTGTCTGTCTTTCTGTCTGTCTGTCTGCAATGGTGCAAAAATTGGCTTCGATTTTTCGACCACTTGCCGTGGTCCGATCGAGCTGAAATTTGGACAGCAGATTTGTGGCGCCTAACAATACATCCTATTAAATTTTCAGTTAAAACGACTTAATAATACTACACTTATGACAATATTCATTTCTTAAAAGGAAAGTATAAGAAATATTTTGATTTCGCGTTAAAAATGCCTGTGCAACTTTTTTATAGTTTTTCGGCGCAAAGCTAGAAAAAAAATAATTATGCGCTAAGATTATTTTTAGAACAATTCATACGGAGTAAGGAGATATTTTTGAGATTTGCGACACAGATATTTTTTAATTACATGCTGTTAAACTTAGTTTGCAAATAAAGGGAGTATGATAAAAACTGTGTTTTTATGGTTTTCTTGTGGTATTTATTACAATATTTTATTATCAGAGGCATACAATTGATTTACGTTAAACAGTTGTAATTAAACATTTCCTGTATTAATTGTTTGTCCATTTAACCCACTTGATTTAACCCGTCCTTGTTAATGCGTTCAACTAACTGAAATGTGTCGCTCTGTCATTAAGAAAAATCGTCTTCAACAGTCAGTTTTCCTCATTAAAAACTGGAAAATGTTCTTTTCCTCAATAAAAAAACATCTTTTTTCTTCAATAAAAAAAACACACCTCTTGGAAGTCTCTCCAGTGCCATTGAAAATCGCTCTCTGTGCCCTAGGTTGCCGACCCCTGACTCAGACGATCTTGACCCATTGAATTAAATAAGACAGTTTGCTGAAGGACCGCTCACAGCTTGCAATGGAAACAGCAATCGTTAGAAGTATTTGCAGTGAAATGCGCAGATTCGGAAATACGTCATCTCCATATGAAACAACAAAACCAAGAAGATCAAAAAAAGTTTCCGGTAGAACTTCGATCCGGGCACTGAGCAGCATTTTGCAGTCTCCGATTGCTGTGGACAATTCGTGACCACTGACGACAGTGTCGTAGAGATTTTGCAATTTTGAAGAAGTGTATCGACATTTGTCTCAGCGAGAAGAGTTTTGACGTCTAGTAAAAATCAAAATTTGGTGTTTAGCTTTTTTAGACGTAAAATTCTTATTGAGTCTATCAATTACGCTGTTCATATCACGTGCAATTTCTTCTTCTGCAGAAAGTCGGCATCTCTTGCTAATTCTCCAGGCATTTTTCTTTGTGGTCTAATCCTTCTGTCAACCTAGATTTCCCAAGTTGTGCATCTTGTTTTTCCATTGTTTACCGCAACCTGGCTCAAATTATCACGAATGTTGACAAGTTCTTGCTCCAGCGATTCAAGATCAGAAGCTTGCTGCTACCTTGAAATTCATTATAGGATTCTGCAACCGTTTCTGGACACGATCAATTTTCCCAAGTATGATGTTCCAGAAATGTAACAAACCTAGGAAGTTAAAGTTTAATATACCTGCCAGCAAAGTATCTGCATCACTTCTTTTGTCAGGCGTCATAGTTGCATCTTCTGATAATTTTTCGAACAGCCCTACTAGTTCATCTAGTCCTTCATAAATAGCTTTAACAGCTTCTGATCGTGCACCCCAGCGTGTTTCAGACTCCCTCTTCACTGTGATTGGCACAACTCTTTTTAATTATCCCCAACGAGTTGTTGAACGAGAGAAAAACAAATATATATTCAACTGTTCCAAAAGATATGATAACAACTGGATCCTGTTTAGATGAGTGTACTCATGCTAAGTATATTCGACTCGAAATTATCCAATCTGTATAATTGTTAAAACCAGATGCCACTTTCAGTATATTATGAAGAATAATATTTGAACCCAACTGATCTTTGTTTAAAAACAACGCCATCAGCAATCCTACATTGTGGATGTGTCATTTGTTGTATTAGTAGAATGGCGCCCCTTAAATGCTCAATGGGGGCGCCAAAATCATGCTTGCCAACTGGTTTGTAATTGTAATATAGTGCACCTCCTCAAATGAGTTAGTTTGGCAGCGAAGTTGGCAATAACAAGAAAATAAAAGGCGCGCTGTGCAGGTCAGCTCACTTGACTCCACACTACAAGACCCCAACGCTGTCGTCTCATCGTACCTAATGCCCTACCTTTGTTGTTTTTAAGTTTTCAACCTTATTCTGTTTGGTATGTTGTTTTTATGTAAATATTGCTTTCATTCATATTTTCTTTTTATCTACTTATTCCATGCTTCTACATAATTTGTGGAATTAAACTGAGATGTTGTTAGGTTATTATACTTTTACAGATCGGTTTCTACTTTTATCATGCCTAGTTCAGATTATGTTTTTACTTTTAGATTTAGTTAATGCTACTGTTATACTTTTAATTGCCTTTGTTATCAGGTCAACCAGTCTTCGTTTGTAACACACTAGGCCTATATATTTTTCTATATTATTTTTCTATATAAGATTTCAGTTGTCGCTATTTTTATCATTGACAAATAGTTAAACTATTGTTTTCATGTTTTTAATATTATATTGTTTTTTGTTTATGCAGGTCATCCCTTTTTCATTGGGTACCTGTCTTTGTGTATGATAATAAATGCTTGTTGGGTGTTTCGCCACCAAAGCAAAGAAATCAAACTGTTTGTCGAATAACTGAGTGAAAGTGAAAGGCTGTTTGTTAAACCCACCACTTAACATCTGGTAGCACGAGTGGGGTGCCTTGACAGACCATTAGCCACACAAGACAGGTACGCCAATAGTCCTGCAGCTGACGATTCCAGAAGCTGGGGACTCGACCGGGGGAGCCACCACACGTGAATCGGAAAGGACGACCCTGAAGTTTGGACTATCTACTGAATGATCAGAAATCAGACAGCCGGCGCCTGAGAAACTTCGCAAGTCCTCCCAGTGTCAAGTGGAGACGACCTTATCAGCTACTGTGCATGAGAGGGGGGCCTCTGTCCTGATCACCACATCACATCACACTGCACAGGGCAGTACCTTTTTGAGCAAATATTTATAAATTATTTTTTTTCATTACTTGTATACTTGCTTAGTTTGCTTAGGTCTAGATATTACTTCCCTTTCTTCCTGTATATTATTTTTTCATTACTTTTATACTTGTTTAGTTTGCTCGGTCTAGATATTATTTCTATTCTTCCTGCTTATTATCCATAAGAACATTTTTTTATATAAGTGTGTAGTATTAGTCATCTGTACCTAACACCATGAGTAGGGCATACCAGAAACGAACTGACGCAGACTGGGCGGGGGCCGATACTGACCAAACAGAGGATGTAGGGGGGCCCCGGGTTCATAATGGTCCAGGTGACGACCCAGTTGCTAGACTGCAGTCCCAGCTTGATGCGTTGCGCTTGGCCTGCCAGCAGCCGAGGCTGATTGTAGAACAACCCAGGCGAGTAAACCAGTTTAGTGGCCGATCGCATGATGGGCCTACGGTTGAGGAATTTATAAGAGAAGTGAAGGACTTGTGGGAGAGGAGGCCCCACTCCAGACAGGAAAAGGTGTGGTCATTATTGGACAATCTTATGGGCCCAGCTTACAAGGAAGTGAGCTGTCAGCCCCAACAGGCAAAGGAAGACCCTGAGGAAATAATTGCTGTCCTATTAGAAGCCTTTGCTGAAAGAATCCCTCTGAGAGAAGCCGAAATTAGGTTCCTCAGCACAAGCCAGGGGAGGGCTGAGTCCTTGAGGGACTTTTCACACAGACTGTTTGGTGAATTTGAACAGGCCACAAGGCAACAATTGAGGACGGGAGTAGACAAGTTTGACGATAGGCGCCTCAGAGATCAGTTTATTCATGGCCTTCAGGACACAGGCCTGAGGCGCGAGTTGCTGAAGCTGGTCGAACAGGATCCAACTATTTCATTCCACGCTACCAGAAGCCAGGTTTTTAAGTGGGAACAACATGGTGGTGATACAAACGTAAGACCAGAAGAACAGTGGGCTGAGACAATAGTTTCCAGAATTGCTCAACTCGGCCAGCAGCTAGAAGAGTTCAAGATGGAAAGACGGGTATACGAGACTAGACAAGAGCCCAGAGGAAGGCAGAGAGCTCCACCGCCACCCAAGAGCACCCATACCCGGAACGCCACTGGCGGGAGAGAGACAGCACCACCTGGTCTAGTGTGGACAAAAACAGAGAGGGGTTATTTCCCGTTTAGTGAACAAGGAGAAGTAGTCTGCACTAAATGTTGGGCTGTTGGACATGTGGCCCGCCGCTGCAACGTTCACCCAAACTAGCGCCCCCCGGCATGCAGAGTCAAGTGCTGGGAGGGGCTGCAAACGACTCCCCTTCACAGATAAAGAAAGCAGTGGGCAAGTGTCCAACCACCACGGTTAGGATAGGAGATGTGCCAGTGGTCTGTCTACTAGACACTGGATCACAGGTTTCCCTCATAACCGAATCATATTTTAGATCACACTTTCAGCGAGAGGGGAAGCAGCTGAAGCAGGTGGACCAGTGGTGTAGGTTGACGGCAGCGAATGGACTTGCGGTGCCATACATCGGGTACTTTGAGGCTGATGTTGTTCTTTGGGGTAAGACGATACCCAGTCGTGGGTTCCTGGTGATAAAGGACCACGGAACTGCAGAATGGAAACAACACAAAGACAAGGTCCCAGGGACGATTGGCATGAACGTCCTAGGGGCAGAGTGCCTTGGAGCGTTGTTTACCCAGGGTACATTGGTCAATACGATTCCGCTACCTGCTACCCGGGCTGCCAGAAGTCCATATCTAGGATGTGCCAGGCTCGCCAGCCGAAGCAAAATACTCCTCCCTGCTTGGTCGAGACGGGTAGTGTGTCTAAAGGGATTCCACTCGGGTTATAGTGGGGAGGCTATCCTAGAGCCATCTGCACATGTGCCTCCAGGTCTAGTTATCTTCAGGTCGTTGGTGAAAGCCCACAAAGGAAACTGCCAGGTAGAATTGGTCAATGTGTCGGACCGGAGCATCTCCATGTCGAATCACCTAAGGCTGGGCACATACTCACAGGTGGAGCAAACTGTCCATGAGTCTCTAGAATTCACAGAGGTTTCCACATCCGAAGTACACATTTCGTGCAAGACAGAGACCAGCCCAGTAAGGCAGGCCACATCTTGCCCAGTAGGCCTTAGCACTGACAGTACACCATTGCAAAGACAGGTGTTGGAGGACCTATTTCAAAAGTACTCGGACTGTTTTGCAGCCACTGAGGATGATCTGGGGTTGGCCACTGCCGTTAAACATGTAATAGAGTTGGAAGATCCTGCCCCAGTACACCTACCTTATCGTAGAGTTCCGCCTACTCAGTTCCAGGAAGTAAAGGAGCACATTAGTAACCTGCTGCAGCGCCAGGTGATACAAGAGAGCACTAGCCCCTTCGCCTCTCCAGTAGTGCTAGTAAGGAAAAAGGATGGCAAGTTGCGTTTGTGTGTAGACTATCGTCTGTTGAATAACAAGACTAGGAAAGATGCCTATCCACTCCCCAGGATAGAGGAAGCTTTGGACACCCTACATGGGGCCAAATATTTCTCCTCTATGGATCTGGCCTCCGGTTATCACCAGATTGAAGTTGAAGAAAAAGACCGTCACAAGACAGCTTTTACCACGCCTTTCGGCCTTTACGAGTTCACCAGAATGCCTTTTGGGTTATGCAATGCCCCGGCCACATTTAGCAGGCTGATGCAGTCGCAGATGAATGATCTGATCATGCAGGTGATGTTAGTGTACCTAGATGACATACTGGTGTTCAGCTCAACCTTTGAGGACCATGTGGAACGCCTGGAAAGGGTACTGCAGCGCTTACGTTTGATCGGATTGAAGCTCAACCCAGAAAAGTGCCATTTCCTAAAGAAGGAAGTCCAGTACTTAGGGCACACCATATCAGCAGAGGGAGTCTCGACCGACCAAGACAAAATTCGGGCAGTGTCAACCTGGCCTGTGCCGAACTCAGTGAAAAGGCTACAGTCCTTCATTGGGTTTGTAAGTTACTACAGAAGGTTCGTTAAAGATTTCTCGAAGATTGCGTCTCCACTCCACAAAGTCGTAAGTCAGACCAATGGGACTCACAAGGGCAGACGTGACCCACCTATTGGACACCTGTGGACAAAAGAATGCCAGGCTTCTTTTGAAAAACTAAAAGACGCCTTGACCACAACCCCGATCCTTGGATTCGCAGACTTCACTCAGCCGTTTGTGCTTGAAACAGATGCAAGTCACCAGGGCCTCGGTGCTGTTTTATCCCAGGTGCAGCAAAATACAAAGAGGGTCATAGCATATGCCAGCCGGACCTTACGACCCACAGAAAAGAACATGAACAACTACAGCACGTTCAAACTAGAGCTATTGGCTTTAAAGTGGGCTATGACTGAGAAGTTTAGGGGCTACCTGCTGGGTGCCAAAGTTCTGATATACACAGACAACAACCCTCTCACGCATCTTAAAACTTGCAAGCTCGGTGCGGTTGAGCAACGTTGGGCTGCAGACTTGGCAGCATTCGACTATGAAATCTTCTATCGTGCAGGGCGCATAAATATCAATGCTGACATCCTGTCAAGGAATCCCTGTGAGGTTGACGAAGCGGACGGGGATGGAGATGAAATTGCTATAACCTGTAACAGGATTACTAGAGCAGTCCCCCATGAACTCAGTCTTGGCAGTGCTTGCTCCCCAGTTATGGAAGAGGCAATTAACTGTTATACAGACTCAACTGGCCTAGTCGACGCACTACCATCCTTCACAAAAAGGGAATTTGCAGAATTGCAGGGAAAAGATAATGATATTAACACCTTTAGGAACTCTTGGCATACTGGTCGACAACCGAACGCCAGAGAGAAAGCTAATCTAGCTCCAAACACATTGACTCTTCTAAACCAGTGGAAAAAGATCAAGGAGGTGGAAGGAGTATTGTATCGAGAGTGCAACATAGATGGAGAAAACTATAAACAGCTGCTTATTCCCTCCACTCTGAGGGAACAGGTAATTACCTCTGCACATTCTTCGGGTCACCAAGGTGTAGAAAGAACGACTGACTTAATACGCCAGAGATGTTACTGGCCCAAAATGCACCAGGACATAGTTGATTTCATTAGGCGATGCACAAGATGTCAAGAAGCTAAGCTCCCATCACGGCCACCTAAAGGACCAGTGGGTAGGATCCTTGCCTCCAGACCATTAGAAATTTTGGCCATAGACTTCACTCTGCTTGAGCCCGCCTCTGATGGCCGAGAGTCAGTTCTGGTCTTGACTGATGTCTTCACCAAGTTCACTTTGGCAATACCTACCAAAGATCAACGGGCCCAAACTGTTGCCAAGGTACTCATAAAAGAGTGGTTTCTGCATTACGGTGTTCCCCTGCGGATACATTCAGATCAAGGTAGAAACTTTGAGTCGGAACTGATCAAGGAACTTTGCGCCTCCTATGGCATTCACAAGTCTCGCACTACGCCATACCACCCCCAAGGTAATGGACAGTGTGAGAGGTTTAACAGGACGATGCATGACCTGTTGAGAACGCTGCCACCAGAAAAGAAAGCCAGATGGCCAGACTACCTTCCAGAAGTTGTGTTTATGTACAACTGCACACCACATTCGACAACAAGATTTGCCCCTTTTGAGCTGTTGTTTGGAAGGACACCTAAATTACCGTTGGATTTCCTCATTAAGCTAGAGGAGGGGGACGGTAGGGAACCAGATGCCACCTGGCTTAGAACTCACGTCGAACGACTTAAGGAAGCGCACAAAAAGGCCTATGACCATCTGGAATTAGAAACTAACAAACGGAAGGAGCGTCTGGGCCAGAAAGAGTCAGGGGAGATTTTAGCGCTGGGGGACACTGTGTTGACAAGGAAGCACTGGGTTGGACGTCACAAGATAAAGGATAATTGGGACCCAAAGCCTTATACTGTACTTAGGCTCCCACAGAAGGATGGTGACCCATTTGTGCTAACCCCTGTTGATGGTCAGGGACCCACTAGGCGGGTAAATAGATCTCAAATAAAGCGTTACTTCCCAGGGCCAGACAGCGCTACAGACAGCATAGGGGAAACCAAAAATGAGCTACCTTTGGTCTCTATCCCCAGAAGGCCTGTCCGGGTCACTGCAGGGCATCACAGCAACATGCACCACCTTCCGGCCAGTGTTTTACCCCATGCTCAAGAAGTCATGTGCAGCCCAGCACCCAACCTGCCCATCTTGCTCCTGCTGCTGGCAGCCTTTCCGGTGGTTCAGGCATTTTTTCAATTCATTAATAATCCATTTTAAAGAGTAAGTGGTAGCGCCCCGGGACGGGTCGCATCAGGCTGGGGAATCTGTAATATAGTGCACCTCCTCAAATGAGTTAGTTTGGCAGCGAAGTTGGCAATAACAAGAAAATAAAAGGCGCGCTGTGCAGGTCAGCTCACTTGACTCCACACTACAAGACCCCAACGCTGTCGTCTCATCGTACCTAATGCCCTACCTTTGTTGTTTTTAAGTTTTCAACCTTATTCTGTTTGGTATGTTGTTTTTATGTAAATATTGCTTTCATTCATATTTTCTTTTTATCTACTTATTCCATGCTTCTACATAATTTGTGGAATTAAACTGAGATGTTGTTAGGTTATTATACTTTTACAGATCGGTTTCTACTTTTATCATGCCTAGTTCAGATTATGTTTTTACTTTTAGATTTAGTTAATGCTACTGTTATACTTTTAATTGCCTTTGTTATCAGGTCAACCAGTCTTCGTTTGTAACACACTAGGCCTATATATTTTTCTATATTATTTTTCTATATAAGATTTCAGTTGTCGCTATTTTTATCATTGACAAATAGTTAAACTATTGTTTTCATGTTTTTAATATTATATTGTTTTTTGTTTATGCAGGTCATCCCTTTTTCATTGGGTACCTGTCTTTGTGTATGATAATAAATGCTTGTTGGGTGTTTCGCCACCAAAGCAAAGAAATCAAACTGTTTGTCGAATAACTGAGTGAAAGTGAAAGGCTGTTTGTTAAACCCACCACTTAACATAATGAAGATATTTGTGGAGCTCCAAAATTCAATCTTGCAAACGTATTTGGGATACATTAGTTTACATCAAAATAAAATTAAATAATTAGTTTTAATACTAATTTTGGCGCCCCCTAACGTGGCGCCCGAGGACATATGTCCCCCCCCCTGCCCCTCCCTAGCTACGCCACTGGAACCCGGGCAGTATTGTTGACGGTCCTGTGAACTAACCGAAGGACCAGCCCTGGGAGGGGAACTTAGAGGGGCATTTAGGATACATGGGACGCCATGCAGTAAAGATGTAGGCTAGCGATGCCAGCAATATGCATTTCCATCACCCAATCAGTGTAGGCTTAGACTATATATAATAATTTTTCTTTGCATTATGGGCGGAGTGGATTAGGCCCGATTGATACCTTTTTTTTTTTAAATAACATTTTCGAACGTTTGAAATAATAATTTGAAAATAATAAACTTTCATTCCACAGGTAGCCGGAAGCCTAATTAATTAGCTTTCAGCAATGGTCTAAGACAAAATTCCAACGGTAAGAGAATAGCATTTGCACCGCGCTCTTATTTTAGGCCTACATTTATTCAGTGGTGTGGCCCCATATAGAGTTCAAATCAAGTTCCCACCAAACAGCAGGCTATAAAACAGGTGGACAATGTCTCGGTCAGTATGTGGACAATATTCAAATTAAAATAATCATAGTGTCTATATGATATATTTTGTCTATTTTAATTAAGACATACTCACGTTCATGCAAAGCACATTTGAATTTTTTTCCTCCTGATAAATATATGTTACCTATTATAGTATTATACGTGTCCACCCAGCCCTGATGCATGGGTACTTGACAATATTCGTTGGGGATATATAAGACTGCTGTGTATAATGGTGGCTGGCCACACAATCCCCCTTGTATGCCGTGGCCGCGGGTATTTTCTGCACGCTGCTTCACTTGCCCTATAACTATAGATAAAATTTTATCTTATACATTGCAGACGCTCCTTCTATAGAGAAGATTATTGTGCATAAATATTTAATATCTTTTACTCTTATTGAGAAAACAACAAAGCAATGCTTTAGAATTTCAGGCATAGAAAAACAATTAAAATGCTGCCTTATAAAGACAATTATAATTGTCGTTAGTCGCTATGATAAAGACAATGTAGGTTTACAAATTAATTAATCTGTGTTGCTAAAAGATGAGATATTAAGATTTCGCCTTATTGTTTTATAAGGAGAAAAGGGGGGGGGGGAGAATATTGCGAAGTAAACATTACGCCGTGTGCAAAAACAATCGAATTCATTTATTGATGAATGACGGAACACCTGCCTCGCCCTTCTGCCATTCGTTTTTCGCCGCCAAGGTTTGTGTTAAATTTGAAAATACTATTCTTTATTATGTTATCAGCAATCACCGATGTTATTCTTTGTAATTAGGCAAGTCTTTGAAGTTCCGTTCGCAATTATACGTGTATTGTTTTATTTACCATGAAGTTTTTTAATTTCAAAAACATGTTTTCCCACATTCTTTCGCTTTTTTGGTTCCGGTAAATTATTTGTCGATTATGAATTAGTTAGGGATAGGCTACGGCTAGGCTAAACGCTAAACCACTATTATCACTGTACTGAATGTAGTAGTACTATAGCTAAGAAAATGTCGCGTAAGCGATTGCTAAACTAATGAGTCTGTTGGAACTAGAATCTCGATACAATACTTTTAAAAGTCCAAAATTTTAGGCAAGGAATTTTACGATATCTTACTTAAACCTAAATTATATTTAATATTTAAAATTTATAGTAATTATAGTTTATAGTTATAGTTAGGCCTATACTGTATACAGTGTATACTATACTATAGTATACTATACTAATTTTAAATAATAATAAATTAGCCTTAAAATAAAATTAGGCTAGACCTAGATCTACACCTATCACTATCGACTATCAGTATCAGTGACTATCACCTACTAACCATTGCCATTACTATTTTAAATTTTAAAGTCTTTAGGAATTTAGGTTAGCGGTTAGGCCTTTTAAAATAAAAGCTATTCTAATTATTACTACCTACTTGCTACAATAGTTTTGTTTTACTACACTACTTAGTCACTACTACACTATACTTTATGAACTTTATTTTATGCTACTAGTCTAGTATACACACTAGCAATACTTTTACAGGTCTTACTAATAGTAATACAATAGGGGCAGGGGTATATAGGCCTAAATATTAAAATAATATATTATTTGTAAAGGTCTTATCTATTTTTAAAGTCTTAGTAAAAAAGTAGTAGGCCTAAAAAGTCTAGTGTCTAGTCAAAGGGACTAATGACTAAAGTAGGCCTAAGCATTTTTTTTTCTCGACAAAGTAAGTATGTCTAATTAAAAAGCTTACCATTTTAGATTTAACTAATTTTAATTACCAGCATTATTTTTTAAAATTATTATAAAATAGGTTCGGTTAGACCCTATTAGTTACCGACGACTAGGCCTATTAGTATTTAAAAAAATATTACTGTTACTATTAGCCCTAGCCCCATATAAAACAGCCTTCTATCTGCTTTTATAAACTATACTATACTTATTTATACTGACTTATAATAGACTATTATAATCAGTGCTTTCTTGTGACGGGGAATGTGGGGAAAAAATTATTACTTTTCTTGTATTTTAACGTTTATTATTAATTTACTTTTTTATTAATTTGTTAAAATTGAATTATTTAAAAATTGCCTGCAATAAGAATTAAAATATAAAATGCGAAACTGCTTTAAAAGTTAGGCAACCCATTACTGAGTACCGGCACCTTTTTTTTTACAAAAAAAAGCACTGATTATAATGATATAAAATGTTTAGGGTCTTGGTAGTAGGCTACTGACCTCAGTCTGCAATTTGCAAATTGTTTAGCATAAATAATAAAAAAGAACAACAAAACTTTATGAGCCGCTTGTACTTTCTATTGCAGGCACTATTTCTTTTATTATTCAATCTTTGTGAAATAAAATGCCTCCAGTGCTGGGTGGAGCAGACAAATGTCCTCGGTGTAGCAAAAATGTCTACTTCGCTGAAGAGGTCCGGGCCCTAGGACGAAAATACCACAAGCAATGTTTAAAATGCAGTAAGTAGCAAATGGCTTATCTTTGTTTCACTTATTCATAGTTTGAATAAATACAAGAATTCAAGAATAAAACTTTATTGATTTTTATAGCTACATAATTTAACTTTACACTTAAAGCCAGGTTAAAAAATGTAACTATTAACTATTATTATAATAAATAAGCTTAATTAATGTAATTAATGAACTTATGTAGGTAAGCCTATACTTCTGTTAGGTTATACAGTTATACAACAGGAAAAGACTTAGTCTTAATTTAAAAAATATTACTAGCTTTCAAAAAATGCTTTTGTATAACACATATATAATCAATATCATGTGTATGGACAAAGGTTTTGATTATATTTTAAGTTGAAAAAAAAAGTGTGAATTTACTAATCTTAAACTAAAATATAAATATTGTATAATAACAGAAAATATGTTGGAGGGAGCAATATTTGATGTTAAATGATATATCTCAATTTCTGTGTTGCGCTTGTTATTCTAATAGCTGTTTGTATTCCTGTCAGGTGAGTGTGGGAAGTTCCTTGACAGCACCAACTGCAACGACCATGACAACGATATTTTCTGCAACACTTGCTACAGGAGGAGCTTTGGACCCAATGCAGCGTCACCTGCTTCCCCAACTGAGATAGAGTAAGGCTTGGTTCTTTGGGTACAGTATCTGTGGCCAATGACACCAGTGGTATATTTAGGGTTTAACCGTTTGGCCCTTGGAGTCGCAGTGCGTCGTCTCTACTGATAGACCCTTGGAGTCGCCGCGCGTCACAGATTACGGGTTGTTTCGCATTTGATCCCGATGCGAGTTTTTAAATGCTTATTAAAGGCCTTTTTTTACTCTGACCAAAGAGAGCGATAGTGACGCTATTTTTAGACGTTTGTTTTGTAGTTTTAGCCCGATCGATCGAATATCAGTAAATTTTTGAAAACAACGCATTTTTAGCGCTAATTCTACGAAAATTTATGGTATTTCGGAAATATTTAGAAAAGCATAGTTAGGCTGATGAAGGAAAGGCTTTATTATTATGATAATGCCAAGATAATTGAGTTATTTTAAGCATTGTAGAAGTTTAATAGGCTTTGAATAGTAGAATTTGAGTCCGATAAGCAGGGTTCGTACGGATCATGGAATTTTGGAAAAGTTTTGGAAAATTGATAGGACCATTTCCAGTATGAAAAAGTTTTGGAAAAATGCAATTTGATAACTAGATCATGGAAAAGTTTTGGAATTTTTAAATTTAGATATTTTATTGCCAAATTTCGCTGAACCTGATTTTTTTCCTTTTCCAACACGCGCATCTCTAAATTATAAATACCCGGTACGCTAATTCTGCTTTTCTTGCAAACCTCCCGTGTGTAAATTACGGGAAGCTCTCTTGTCTCGCTTTTTTTTGTCCGGTGAAGATGGTACCAGCCTATGCTTGCCACTCCTCCCTTTCTCTCCTTCCCCCACAGTTTGGTGTCTGCTAGACTAGATAAGTTAACAGACCTGTCAATCCACAGTTTGGTGTCTGCTAGACTAGATAAGTTAACAGACCTGTCAACCCACAGTTTGGTGTCTGCTAGACTAGATAAGTTAACAGACCTGTCAACCCTTTTGATTTTCTCGGAGTTTTACAGATTTTTACGCCTCATTCTACCCATTACAACAAAAACCTTAATTAAAACTCCGATTTTCGGAACATTATAAGTACAAGTTTTATTTAATATTTTTTTAGCCGCTATAAAAACCAAAAATCCATGATGCAAGAAGTGGACCGTTTAGATTATTCCATTTTCGTTTTTTTTCTTTTGTACTTCTGTTAACGAAATCGCATCGCCGGCTGATTACTTTCATTTTCATGGTTTGTACTTGCACCTTAGGCCTACGCTGATATTTTGATAGCCAAAACGTTTTTGTGTTAAAATGTGGCCGCTAAAGTCCGATTACAACCTATTTATATAAAAAAATGTAGCGATTTCAAAAAACGACCCGATATAAAATAAATAACAAAAACAATGAATCACTAGGCCTACCGATGCATTGCCAGCCATAGCGGCACCATGCCTTATGATATTAATGACTACCGGCTATCGCATTTGTTAAAATACAATTTTGTGTGACATCAATATCTAGTAGGCCTATTATATTTTCTTGGAAAGCGTCACATTTTTAGCTCTAGGTCTAGATGTCTACATATCTGTATTATAAACGCTTTTTACTCTTTTACTTTTCCACTGACTATTAAAAAACAAAAATTGAATAGTCTATTAGGGCACTAGGACTAGGACTAAAGAAAAAAAATTTGGGTCAAAATAACTACAGAAAATTTTATATATTTTCTAAAAAATGTAGGCCTATACTATAGCCTATAGTTATACCATAGCGGCAAAGCAGTGCATAGTGCATAGCCTGTCATGTTGCTCACTATTATCTAGTACTAGGTTAGCTATAGGCCTATGACCTTATAAGGATAGGCTATACGTTATAAGGTATAGGCTAAATAGGAAGAGGCCTGTTACTAGCATTTTTAGTAGGTCTATTAGTTACTAGTATCCTACTATTTGGGCCTATTACTAGTACTAGGCCTAGGCTATAGAGGCTTTATTACAGTATTTAGCTTTATAATTATTGATATTCTGTAAAGTTAAATACACAGATTGCTATTAATGAAAACTTTAAACTACCTTATAACAAACAATAGGCCTACTAGTTATTTTCTTTCCAATTGTAAATGCATAACTTGTGCTACATATCAATACAGTATTATAAAGTTTTCATTATTAATAGTCTGTCACAATCTGATAGATCAATAGATCTGATAGATAGATTAGTCTGCTCTATTCAACTATTGGTGATGAACTCTCTTATTATTTTTCCCTATTTTATTATTAATATTGTTTTTGTTTTTTTTCTACTCTCTTTTGTTTTCTTGTCTAACTTCTTTTTTTTTTTATACTGTAAACAGTTTTATATCAATACAAGCTAAATTGCCCTGCGTTGCCCGGGTGGGAAAAAAGTACAGGACTGTATAAGGTGCAGATAAAAATTGTATAAAAACTGGAGAATGGAACCCGGGTCGCCCGATACGTTAACCTCTTAGATAGTGAAGTCACATGTCCCATGTGAAAAATTATTAGACACTATATAGGCCTAGGCCTAGATCAGTGACACAAAACTCACGTGTTTTCAAATCGACCAATGGGGATCGGTTTACTTACAAACACTGACTTTATATATATATATATATATATATATATATATATATTTCATCGGTATATGTCGGGATTTTTACTCAAAAGAGGGTCTTAGAAATTTTGTACATTATCATGGAAAAGTTTTGGAAATGTCATGGAAATTTTGTAATCCAAAGTTGTGGGAACCCTGGATCATAAGATGATACCCTAGTTCCATGACAAAATATCGGAACCGATCAGCGTAGGCTGAGCTATTTATTTTATTTTCCTTTTTATTTATTACTTTATTTCCATCTCTACTGGTTTGAATTAAACTTTATATTTTTATATTTTAACTGTGAAGAATTTAAAGCAGTTGCTTTGATAGTTTTTTTACAGTAAATTTTTTAATATTATTTTTTGTTAGATTTTTTTTCAATATACGGAGTTATGCGACTTGACTCAAGGTTTGGAGGGTAGAAAACTGTCGACTAATCAAGGGGCAAAGGGTTAATGTTCAAATTGATTAACTCTCAGAAATAATATTGGTTTCATTTTATTTTCATCAGTAAAATTAAATAGGTCTTTGGTAGGGTAGGTGGCTTTGCTCTTTTTGTATCTTATTTTGTGTAACAGTCAACTGCCGTAGCTACAATGTGCAAGAAAGCGTACGTGGGTGGGCTTATTAAAAAATTGGACAAATATTTTTTTTTCCCCAACATGGTCAGTCTGGCTGTATGATCTGTACAGTTAGGAATGATTTATGGCCAATACATTAATATATATTTCTTTTTTTGTTTTTGACACTGACTCAATGCACATGTTTTATTTCTTGGATTTCAGTGCAGTGAAATCACCCCTTGGCTCTGACCTGTGCCAGCGCTGTGGGAAGACTGTCTACATGGCTGAACGTTGTACAGGTGGTGGAAAGGTAAACTCACAACACTCAGCCATCACTTTTGTTTATTGTCAACAGATCCATCAAGGGGAGACAAGCTATTTAATACACATTCTATGGTCTATGTATTAGCCTTGTATAAAGTTTGATTTGTTTTGTTAGTATTTTATTGATTTCTAAAACTTCAACCCTGTTCTATGCTCTTCTTTTTTTTTGTGTGTACAAATCTAGTACTTTCATAAAAGGTGTTTCCGGTGCAATGCCTGTGGTGTGAGTCTGGACTCCAATAGACTTTCTGTTAGAGAGGAGGAGATCTATTGCAAGTGTAAGATATTATTACTGGATACCCTTTGGAAAAATTATCTATAAAAAAAAAAGTAAATAGCAAACCTCAATGACTTTCCAGCCAGATCTCTCATTATGTTTTGCTGATTAATGTAGACCTCCCTTAACATCTGAGCTTTCTTTTTTTTTTTTTGCAGCTTGCTATGGTAAAAATTTTGGGCCTAAAGGATATGGATTTGCTGGTGGTGCCTCTGGATTGTCCATGGATACTGGAAAATTGGATGAAATACCAACCAGGTAGATTTCAAATTTAATTGTTGTTTTTTTTGTTTAAAATTTACACCAAATGTTATTCAATAAATAAATACTTACATGTTTAAGAATTTCCGCATAATTTTGTATTGCCTTTCAGCTGATATATACCTGTGTGTAACTTCCCTAATGTGTTGTGTCAGCGATAGCCCCTGCAACAACACTGGGATGTACTTAAATGTCCTACTTCATATATATAGAACTCAGCTTGTAGACATATATATTATATATGGTTGTTTTTAATACACACATAAATAGTTATTAAAACAGTCGTTAACACTTTGTAACATAAAGCCAATGGTTCAAAGTATCAATTATATACAATCTCTTTATTAACTTTATATAAAAAAAATACAGTCCAACGAACATCATAAAATATGGCGACTCCATTGTACCTGGATATTACACACTGTCCCTCAATTCTCACACTCTTTTTTCTATCACCTCCTAACTCTCGACCTTCACATGACCTGTGCCCAACAAAACCGGTCATGACATTGTCAACAACACAGTCCAAACACCATGACCAGTCACGGTCTGCTGCCCTACTTTAACTGTTGTTACACTAAGCATAAGATTTTTCTCTTTAAATTGTAATGAGCTTGTTATGACTATTAAACCTTAGTTAAGGATATTTCAATACAATGTCCTGTACTTTGTTTTAATGGTTAATAAAAGTATCATCTGAGTATTTTAATTATCTTTCAAGTCATATCCCATCACTGGCCCAAGCCCACACTGCGCCCTTGATGGGTGACGGGGGACAGGAAGCAGAAGGAGATTGGACGGATGACAGGGACAGGTGCAACCGCTGCAGGAAGGTTGTTTATTTTGCAGAGAGGGTCACCGGGATCGGAAAGGTGACACACATTTGATTACTGACCCTTATTTAACTCATTCTGTGCCGGGGGGTTTACCGCGTTTGTGCAAGGCCATTTTCAAGCCGCTAGGATTTTTTTAGGGTGCCCTTATTTTTTCATACATTTCTAAAGGTATTTGTTTAGCAAGATACCTGTATTTCATATCAAATTAAAGGAAATTAAACAGAGAATTCTGAGAATAATAATAAGTAGAAGTTAAAACAATATTATAATAATAGTTACCTCTTTATTAGTGATTTTTAGAGATCAATTTTTTTGTTAAAAAAAAAAGGAGCGAAAAAAAATCGATCTTAACAGATTTTTATATGGTATGCAAAGCAGATATCCTATTCGGCTTGAAACCACTAAAAGTATATCTATTCCTGATCGGAATGCATTTTGAATTTTGAAAATATCCCATATAGTTACTGAGTTATACGCATTTTTGTAATATTAGTATCCGTCGGCAAACGTCGATCCTTTATATTTCTATATAGTTTACATAGGCCTAGGCCTAACCACGAATGTCGTAATCTTTAATCAGTAAATAAACCGACAGTCCTCACAACCAGATTTAAATGATTTAAAGTTATTATCTGATGAATAGAAATTAATAATTAGCAATAAAAGTAATTTTAATAGCAAATTTGACAAGTTCCAAGGCCTAGAAACATTTCGAGTAGGCGTGGCTATGCTTTGTTTACAAAAGTTTAAACAGAAATCGATTAAAAATCGTTAATATTATTTAAAAACCGAAAGCAAACCAAACAGAAAGGAAGCAGCAACAGTTGTCATTCGTTTGATAAAATAAAAAGTCGAATTAATAGGCTATAGTAATGAAATAAGCTATGAAAACCAAATCCACGATATATCGTGGATTGGCACGGAAGCGCCGAGTCTAATAACAAATTGGCACGGAAAGAGTTAAAACTAGAAATTGAAATTTTTGAATTAATTTGTTATGTCAGTTTCCTTCATTTAAAAATTTTTGTTTGTTTCCTTGGCAAGGTGTTTCATAAAATTTGTTTCAAGTGCATGAACTGTAACAAATTGTTGGACTCTACCACGGTCACCGAACATGCTGGACAAGCTTATTGTAAAGGTACTTCTTCGACATTGCATTGTTACACCTATTTCTAATGTGTACGTAAATTTTTTTTTTTTTTGTAAAATCAAATTATATCTGTAATTTCTCATAGATGTGCTAGAAATTTGGCCTTGAGCTTTTGTTAGTTTATGGAATGATAGCATGTTTGCTTTTTATTTTCAGCCTGCTATGGTAAAAATTTTGGACCTAAAGGCTACGGATTTGCTGGTGGAGCATCAGGGTTGTCAATGGATACTGGAAAATTGGATGAAATACCAACAAGGTACATTTACTTTTACTTCCTTCAACTGTCCAGTATTTCATATCAACATGAAGTTCTTACATTTTTTTAAAAAGTCTTTCAATTTTTCTTTGCATAGTCTATATATATTATAAAAGATCGGCTTAGTTCTGGTCATTATTACGAGGTGACAAGATTACCACTCACAAATGTGGAGAAATTTTCACTTGCATCAAAATAGTTTTGCACTGTGCAACTAGTGGCGTCCTGTTTGTTAAAATTACAGCTTGAATCAATTCATTTTGATGTGAACACTTTAATTGACTACCTTCAAGGGCTTTAGCAAATGACTGCCAATTTGTTTGAATTTTTTTTTAAGTAGCATTGTTCGTTCAAAATCTCACTTTTAAAAAGCTTTGTAGAAAACAAATTTGGTTTCTTTTGGTGGTTTGTGTTAACTGGACAGAAAGTTGCATTGTTATTTTTTTTTGTTTGTTTTTTTTGTTGATTTGACTTTTAATGTTTAATTGTGAATGTTTTAGCCTTTTCTAGTTGCACAAGAACGTTTGTTTTGTTGTAATTGACACTTGCTTTTGAATATAAACTCTATCTATGGTTTTAAAAGCAATTTACGGCCTAGAGAGAAGACTTTTGAGTTTTTTTTGCCTTGTCAATTTAATGTAAATTTTAGAATCAAGTGATAAACACAAAGTTTGACACACATAGAACCAATCAATTAGAATGCCAGTTTGCCAACTTGATGTAAATGTTTAACAGCATTTTGTCAGAATGGTCCACCTGTATGTTTGTCCGATCAACCTACCTGACTTACATCCTCCTTACAAAATTACCTATTTCACTTTGCCAGCCACATCCCATCACTAGCACAGGCACACACTGCTCCACTGTTGAGTGAAGGGGACAGCCAGGGAGCTGATGACAAGGAGCGGTGCAGCCGCTGCAGCAAGGCCGTCTATTTTGCAGAGAGGGTCACGGGCATCGGCAAGGTAGGAATCATTAGTTTTCTTTTCTAATGGTCCAGGATTTGAACTTGACACCTGCAAACCAATACGCTGATACTGTACTAGGTCAAGTTTTGATACACAAGTAAAAAATAATTGTTAAAAAGAATTATTAAATAATAATTGGACATTCAGTTATCGGTTTCAATTGTGACTATCAGTTTTGTTGGAAGTTAATCTTTTACCTCAAGTGACCACAATTTAAATGATTTAGATGAAAAGGTTTGCAAAGAATTATGTTGGTTTTGCACAAATCCCAAGTCATTAAAAGCGACTTAGTTTTAAGGATTTCATTGTAAAACATGTTATCTGATTCAGAATAACATATTATTACATTTGATAAATCTAACTCATTTCTCTCAGCCTATATATATCCCTGTTTACTTTAATCTTTGTATCTTTGTTTACGTTAGCGGTGTAGTTACTTTTCAATTTATTTGTGATGCATGTGAAATTAAACAATTATGGGTAATCATTTCTATATATACTTCTTTCTAAACAAAAAACCCCAACTTATTAAGGCTAGGGTGAGCCATACAATGAGGATAGTGATCCACATCTCGGGTTTTAAACAAGTCATAATATGTGGCCCTTTGTTTGAAAGATACAATGCGCCAATATTTTTTTTTTCGTCTAAAAAAACAATAATTTAAAATTTTCAGCGGCAGAGTCTGTATTCACCCACAAAATGGCGTTATTATTTATTATGAATGTAACTTTTATGGTTTTGTTTCTTGCCCCCGAACTGAAAGGTATTCCACAAGATTTGCTTCAAGTGTACAAACTGCAATAAAAGCCTGGATTCAACAACAGTCACTGAGCATGCTGGCCAGGTGTATTGTAAAGGTGAGAAATTCCATTTAAATTTATTATCTCAATGCTGCTTATACCTTATCTTATTTCTTAAGTGGGGCGCCACAATATGATAATTTTATACCTAAATATATATATTTGTTTTTATATTCCTGTACTCGTGTACTCATGCTGTCCTTGAATTGTCTCCCCTTCTCAGCTTGCTATACCAGAAATTTTGGACCCAAAGGATTCGGCTTTGGCATCTCCATGGTTACAGAACAGGCTTAAAAGGCTTTCTGGACATGTTTCTGTTGTAGTTTTTTCTTGTAAATTTAATTTAAAGATCACCATTTTGTTTTTTTTCTCTAAGAGTACATTTTGTTACACAACTTACCAACTGTTCACATTAGCCATTTGTATGAAATATATTTAAGTCTTTCATAAACTGTTATGTACTAATCAGTTAACTGAATTTAAAATGTCCAAATATTAAATTCTAAATTGTACAAACCTTTGATTGCTACAGATATTTTTGTGAAAAATTATTGATATTTTTTTAGTCCCAGCAAAGTTAGATCTGCCATTAATTTTATTTTCTTTAATTTTGTATTTTTTTTCTGAATTTCTAAATAATGTAAATTGAAAGAGTATTTCAAGTCTTAAATATATTTTTTTTTTTTATTTTCTGAGGCACTTGTGGGTCGTTTTGATCTCTAGCACTTTTTATTGCCTGTAAGGATGTCATCTTTACATCTATTTGTTTGATAACTTATCAAAATATATATTGTATGATAGTTGAGAGTTGAAAAGTGATTAACTCCCTAGACTGCCAACACGTTAGAAGCCCGGCCTTAAAAGTTGAAATTTTCTTGTGAGATAGCCGAATGTTTTCTAATTTTCTGTATGTAACTCTTTTCAAAACATAATGTTTGATGTTGGTGTTACTCCAAATAATATCTGTTGGCCGTGAATTAAAGTAAACGGTGTTGGCTACTTTATTGTGAAAGGCAAAGGTATATTGGGTAACCTGATAGTTTGTTAACAAATTTTCTAGAAGTTTTTTTTATAATGCATGTCATTTAGAGTTGATGCAGCAATTTTTTGTCCGTTGTGTAATATCACTACGTTATTTTTAACTGAGGCAAGGGGTAAAAAAAAGCCAATAAATGTTTTATTAGGTAATTATAGTTTGATCATAGCATTATATTTGTTTGTCTAGTTTTGGGTAATATGCAATACAAATTTACCACCACTGAATCGATTGATCAGTATAAATAGATGTACCTGAAGACATTTATTCAGAGAGACAAATCCAGTTTTTTTAGGAGTCTCAATTTAAATGGGGTTTTTTTTTGTTTGTTTTTTTGCCTTTTGTCACATTGTCTTAAATTTACAAAAAATCAAACAACTCCTTTTCAGAAATTAAAATCTACAGGATTTTATGGCATTTAAAGTCATGTTTTTTTTTAATATAGAAAGCTGGTTCACAGAAAATATATTTTTTTCTTTGAAGATTAACTCCTTAAGTACAGTGAACGTCACATGGACGTCATAAAAAAATAAAGAAATGTTTAAAATATGCAAAGTCCGCAAATATTTTTATACTTACAAACCTGCGATAGTTAAAGGGTTAAGTAATGTTAAAGTAACTTGTGATAAGCCACGTTATAGTATTACATAATCAGACAGTGGTATTATTTCTATTAGCCCTTATATTGTTGTTGTAGCAGGTGAGAATCAACACTAGTGTACAGTTATGCTCACCTACTTTATGTAAAGTGTTACAGAGTTTAATGTTCTGATAAATTTTTGTTGTAAATGATTGATGGACCAACTTACCAAAGTGTTTCTACTGGTTGATGTAGTGGAGGCTACACTACATGGAGTCCATAGACCAGTTGAATCGTGGAGATAATTCCACCAGTTGTTTTTGTTTGAGGGAAAAAACACTATAGCCTCTTTGTGTGACCTCTTTGATATATTTAATGGCAGTTTATTATTATTATTATCGACCAATGTGTATTAAATGTATATTACACATGATATGCATGACACGATATTGAGCATGTCAACTCTACTATACTGGTACAAGGAAATCATAAAATTCTTCTGAGCATTGATACATTTATTTCTTCTTTATCATTGAAGTGCCTCGACAAATGTATACATATTTCATTAGTATTGTCCTGTGTTTTAAATATGTATAAGAATTATTATGTCATGTTTTGGAAGACAAAAAATTATCTTAGGAATTAATCTCATTTCAACTGTAACATATTTCTATAACATTGCCAGAAAATAATTAATTATATTTTTTGTTGAATTTGTCATTCTCTGAGTCTGTACATTGTTGTTTTTATTCTCCACTTTTCTCTGTAACATCAGCATCTATTTTGTTGTTCTATTTCTGTTTTTGTACAAACAAATTATTAAAATTTCTGGGTATTTTTTTATATACTTTGAACAATATCTGCATTTTTTGTTGTTGTGGTATTTAACACCAATTATTTAAGACACTTTTGATCACATACTTGAGGATAACGCTGACTGTGAAGCATTTAAGGGTCACCAGTGTCACGGTGGCCGCAAAGCAGCGTGTTTGACTGACGTAGCGATTGTCCTGGGTTAAAATCCTGATGAAGGCTATGATTTGTTCTCAGTTCTGAAGGGTGTCCTTGAGTTTACCCAGCTCTGATGGGTACCCGACTTCAGTTGGGGTAAAGTAAAGTCGGATGGGCATTGTGCTGGCCACACAATCCCAATAGTATGCCATGGCAACAAAAAATGGTGAGCGCTGCTTCACCAACCCCATGGATCAATTTGGTCAGACGGAATTCTTTACTTAATTAACATTTATTTTAAAAGACTATCGTGTATCTCCGTTATTCCCCTTACTAAAAAGGATTTTAAAAAAATTCCTCCACTCCTGGACCCATGTGGACCACATGACATATTTAGTGGACCTAGTCAGTAGTTGCCAGTTAACTGGGAATAAAGATGTTTTGTACCTAAGATTGACTGTATTGTCCTGACCCAATGCTGCACTCAGATGTTATATATAAAGACTAATTCACTAATGTTGTTTTTATTTTCATTTATTGATAACTTTTTTTGAAAGATATGTGAATTTAAAAATTATTTTAAAAAAATAAGAATTAAATGAATCACCAAAAATATTACAATCAAAATGAGCTTTAACAATTGAAAGCAAATTAATAAGTAGGATTATTTGTTAATCTTTACACTTGTCCAATTGTGTGAATATTAAACATTCCCTTTATTTTGGTGCTTGTTAACAATGCAAGTTTGTTTTGTTTCCCCATTCGTAAAAAAAAAATGAAAGTTTTACACTTTTTCTTTTGCAGCTTCATTATTTCATTTCTCCAACTTTCTCCTGTCAGGTTGTTGATTTATAAACTTGACTAAAAATTCTTTTAGTTTTCAATTTTTTTTTATTTTTCAATTTGTGACACCAGTGTTGTGAATTTTATCTTTGAACAAATGACAGATAAGTTATTCTCCTGGGTTTTGTCCACTAGTGTCTCAATATTTTAAAACCTAGTTTTGTTTTTTGAGCTACCACTAAAAATAATTACCCCGGTAAGCAAGTCATTTTTTGTTATTGCACTTATTTTGATTTAAACACTTTATGAGAACCCTGGATTTTTTTGTCTTTTTTTTTTTGCATTTTTTTATTTATAAGATCAACAAATATTTAGATATATCTCCATGAATGCTTATATCTTGACTGTTTACATGTCTGTTACAAAGACACTTGTCTCCATATTGTTTATATTTGCTAACTGATTGATGGGACCAACTTGTATTATTCCAGACTGTTTATTATGTACACAATGAACATTCTTCTTTTCATTCTTTTGCCTATTCAACTATAATATTGTTTACAGCATTTGATACTTTTAGATTTCTAACTCCCTCAAAGGGTCCTTTTTTTTTTCTACAGTAAACATGCCTATTTAGAAATATTAAGCCCCAATGTGCTGACTGAGCATTTTTTTTTACCTTATACTTATAACTTATAGTAAACTAGTTGAAGCCATTTGCTAATATCAATATTCCAGAGTAGTTTTTTAATATATTTTTTTCTTTCAATCTTGTACTTTTAAAGTCATGAAGATAGAATTTAAAAGAAATGCGTTATTGTGGCCAAAATCTTTTCATTTATTTCATTGGTGTGAAGAAGACAATCTTTTATGTTTCTGACTTTGTTCTTGTATAAGACTTAACACATTTTTTTTTAACCTATAAGGTAAAGAAAATTTTCTTTTAAAAAAAAACTCTTTAATATCAGTACATGATATGTAAGAAGTATATTTAACTCCTCTCAACAACTGTATGCACAAGTAGAAACATAAAACAATTTGTATGTTGATTTGTCATTACATTTGATATACTATCATGGGTGTTGGTATTATTGGTTTGGGTAAAAAATATAATACTAATATGTAACAAAGTTATCACTTTCTTTAAAGTCACATAGACATTATTTTCTTCTTTTTTTTATCAAAAGATCTTTTTCATTTTTTTAATACCATTTGAATATTTAATGTAAACAGATATTATTTTGTTTACTGATGGCCGGGTACATTTTAGTCTTGACAGCAGAAAATCTCAGGGGTTACTGTACAGAGAATATCAACTATTATTGTTATTCATAATAAAAAAAAAATTTAGGGCTTAAGACAATCCTAATTTCTGAGTAGTATTTTGGTTTCATGGAGCCAATGATCTAAAACCTTAGTTTTCTCTTACATTAATTTTTTTCTACTAATCCCTTGAAAGTCAATTCTTTATTTTGTGTTTTCTTTTGTTTTAAAAACGTGTTGCTTGCTTTTTTTTAAATATTTGTAGCACTAAAACTCTGTATTATTTATTTATTGCATGATACAAAGCTTCTTTGTAAACCAGCTTCATTGTTTATTTATAAAAAGCCAGGTGTTGTATTTATTTAGCACATGTATTCCTGTCATTATCTTTGTGTAGTTATTTTAATGGAATAAACTGCCTTTTTTTTTCAACTTGATTTTGTCTTGGTTTATCATTTCAATCTGTGTAACATTCAACTCACAAGTTATCTGTGATTGTATTGTAGTGGAGTTCATGTAGTTGGTTCATGGTAACTATACAAGATCATCACCCTATGGTCTGTTAGTATATTGACATGAATGAATTCAATGGGGCAAGGCTTTTAGATTGGCATTTACTTGGATTCAATAACTTGGAGTGTCCCATCTCTATCAGGGCCCCCTGACATATTACTATAATTAGTTGGGAAAGGTAAAAGGTGTCCGGGCATTGTGCTGGCCACACAATCTAATTGTATTTGTAGCAACTTCATAAAATTAGCTGATTGAAAAGTTGTAGGGAAAGCATATGTATTTTGATTTTTAGATTGTAGATTTTTAATTTAAATTAATAAAAATTAACATGAAACAAGTTTTCAAAAACCATATCCACAACTGCAGATCTGGCTGGGTGTTGTGTAAGCCATACAATCTCAATGCATGTTTTCTGGCAACAGACATACTCGGTTTTACCAGATTTGCACACCAGGAAGACTTAAATTCTAGTTATTAAACAACAAATTTCCAAAGACAATCAATTCCTAATAGACTTTATTCACCAATAAGTCAAGTAGTTTAACATTCCAGGCTGACCAGCTACTTGTTGGATAACCACCCAGCTACTAGCTGGACAACCTAAATGGACAAACACAAAAAAAAAAGAAAAGAAATATGAATCAAATTATTGTGTACTTCCGCCATCAAATGTGCACAGAACTCGGCAAAGAGAAAGGAAGGATAAACAACATTCAAACACTGCATTAAAACAAATAATTTACAAAATTGGATAAATGGCAAAATGAACAAATCTTGGAGAGGACAAGCTCTGGGGGAAAAAAAAAAAGGTGTATACAATTTCATCTGTACTTAACAACTAGGAATATTGCTGACTAGGTTAACATATAAAACAGAAAATATGTGTTTTTTTTTTCATAGCTCTCTCATAGCTTTTTTTTTTCTAGAGAGTTGAACAATTTACAAACAAATGAAAATGTCCGGCAAAAAAAAAAAGGGGGGGAAGTAACTCCAAGTGAAGTAAGCACCAAAAGGCAAACCAAAAATACAAGTTATGCACATTTTTTAATCAAAGCTCTGCAAATAAAACTACGGGTCACATGCGACTAAAATACATTTTATCACTATACTTTCACTTTATCTTTTACCTAACAAAATACCTTTAACAAAATATATTTCAAAATTAATTAGACATTGCTGTCTTTGAATTTAAAGGAGAATTGAAAATTTAGTCCTATAAAAAGTTGAGAAATGGAGGGAGAATAGACAGAATGCTATTGAAGGCAAATATTGTCTTTGTTTACAACTAAACCCTAAAAGAGTAAAGGAATAGAGAATGCACAACATACAGCAATAATAATAATAAAAGGCTAAATAAATAACAAGACAAGCAGCTGGGTACAAGAGGATTTGTATGATGCAAATATAACTTGATATGGTTGATTGGAAACTAATACCATGATAGAATCAAATTTGTCCTACTTTTGGCTGAAAGTAAGATGATATTTGTAACAAAATAAATAATAAATATAGCAATGAAAAGTATTTTTTTACCAACTAATCATTTACAAAATCCATCTAAAAAAACCATGAAAATTGGCTAAAGCACTGTTGTAAATTATTACAAGTACTATCATAGAGCTGTGCGTTGGCACTATTAGTCTTCAGTTTTATCATTGAGTGCAATAAATACATGAGAAATTATACAATCTCTTTAATTGAACAACTCAGTAGGATTTCATCTATCCTAGAAATGTTTTACTGTGCACACAAGTACAGTCTCTATCTAATGCATGACAGCTGTTCGTTTTTTTCTTTCCATACATATTGCTTCTACATGACATGATCAACAAATGCAGTGCAATAATATAAAGCCTCTTCTCTTCAGAAAATTGAAAAAAAATCCTTCAAAGCATTATGAGATCATTACAGTGCAATCAAATAATATATGAGAAATCAAAAAAGCGAAAAATGTAAAATTTAGGCAAAATGTAAATTTAGGCAATTAGTTTTACTCTTTTTTTCCACTAAGCTTTCTCTGCAGATAATATTCTGGTTGGGTTCATTACAACTGTTACAACTCAACTGTACATATTCAGTTATCTCCCCTATTTATGGTGGACAGTGCTTTAGTGCAGGGGTCGGCAACCTTTTGATAATCGTGTACCAAAGTAGGATTTCTAATTCATTCAGCTTGCCAACAGCATGAAAGTCAACCTGCGCCACAAATAATTTTTTTGTGAAATAGACTTAAATTTGCCTTTTTTTTTGTGGGGCATCGGTGTGCCATTAAAAATTGCCCTGCACGCTTTCCTAAGGTTGCCCACCCCTGCTTTCGGGGCTGTGATTTTATTTTTATCCTAAGATCACCAAACACTTTCAACACCATCTGTTTCATTTTTTTTAAATTTATTTATAAAGCAAAAGCCAATTTTTTTCATCATTGACACTCAAACTTCTTAAACAGAAAAAATATTTTTATTGTTTTTACAAAAAATATTTCAAAATATCCCCCAAGCTATTTTTAGATTTATGAGTGCATCATTTAAATAAAAAAAAAGAAACACTAAATATATAATGGAAAAAAATGTGTTTCATTAGATCTATAACAGCTTTAGTTTCCAAATGACATTTTTTTAAATGAATAATTGCGTACATTTTGTGATGAAAGACAAAGTTTTCACTTTTGCAAGGAATGGCAACATGACATGGTTTTCTCCCCTTTAGGGGGGGGGGGGTTAAGGGATGTACCTATTATTGAACAAAGGCAGTGCTGCATGTAATTATGGTGTCAGGGGTGGGGGAGAGCCTCCATTAAAACACTTGAGTATCATTCAGTTCTACACTGGTCACTGGGATGATTGGGTGATTGAGTTACTTCATCATGCACAGTGTATTTAAAGACACCAATGACAAAGTCCTTGTTCAGAAGTAACTCAGAAATGATATGATCTTTTTGTTTATGAAACTCATATTTATAAGATAAATATTTTATGATCTTTGAGAGACTCAAAGGTTTGGTTTCCAAATTAGTTTTTTACTTTTTCCACACTATCTTGTGTTAAGAGGACAACAACACTAAGTGTCATCAAAGGCAATGAATTGATCATTTAACTCTTTCTGATTCATAGACACTCTTTAAATTTTTTTCTCAAGATCATTTACTTGGATTTTCTAAGAACCAAAAGGGTTAAACCAGTAACTAAATGAAAGACACACACTTTTTCATTTCCTTGGAAGTTTGACAATTTGACAATAATTCTACAAGTTATGACCAGATAGTCATAATTAATGAAATAAAATAATTCCCTCTGATGGTATTTGGTGCTATAAAATATGAAGTGAAGGCACAATGCAAATGTCCTACATTGAAGAACAAAAAAGTTTTTATATTTTAAAGCTATCTTTTGATGAACACTGTGTAGAGGATACAACAAACTGAGATATAAAAATGCATTTTAATCTTTAGCGAGTTCTTTGCTACAGTTTCACTGACTGTGTAAAATGAATGGATTTGTCAAATTTAACAAAAAACTCATAAAAAGAAACATTAAAAGAAACACTTTTTCTTGCCTTTGGTTTCAAAATATTTAACAACAAAATAATTCCTGAACATTTCCCATGAGTTTAAGGGTGACAAAGTGTTTTTAAAAAAGGAATTATCAATGGATGGAATAGAATGATTAATCAATGACAGAGCATCTACAACTGGTTAAATCCAATCATCGTCTAACAGTATAGCACTGGCTAAAACATAGTCTGAGAAAAAATAGAATAATGGCTTTAAATATTTTTAAGTGAAAATTCTTTCTAGGTTAAATAAATTTGTGAAACCGCTGTTAGCGCTGATGGTTTAAGCAAACTTAAATAGTAGAATGCGTACATGTTGAATTTATTAAAGGCGGATGGGTGATTTACTAGATATTTCACGTCAATGATCACCTGAATCTATCAAGTAAGGGAATGTTGGACACGGTCAAGGTCAAAACTTCTAGAATGGGCCAATGGAGTTGGTCAGCTGGACAAGCTTCATACCAAATAAATCATGGCCGTTTGAAATCAAGAGTTTAATTATGCAAAATGAATCATTAACAAATGTTCAAAGATGACCCCCGGTTTATTTGAAAACAAAATACAACACCATGAAGCTAACATTGAATTAGACTAATGTGTTCACATAAAAAAACAAAATATGACCAGACAAATATGAAAATGTTTTATTTTAGAAATCAGCAACTTGGATCAGCAACTGTGCTAAACACAGCCCCCTCCCACCTGAGCATTACATCTCGGCAAATCATGACATAAAACTAAGAGCTATGGAAAGCCAAAACAAAACACACAAAAAGCTTTTGTGCCTCCGATGTAAACCAGCACTCTACACGAGGGGGGGGGGGGGGGGGACACTGTCCATCAATCCTGAGATGTATATTGCACATGTTTTAAAAACTTGTTATATAGACGGTTTAACAGCTGATTCTAGGCATTCTTTGCTACGTTGGGCTTCAAACAGTCATTGCCCAGGACAAGTGACACACTACAGGGCTGAGTTCAGGTCTCCGTAGTAAGATGAGAAAATGACTGATACTAACAATGAGAAAATGATTGATTCTAACAATGAGAACATTATTGATACTAACAAATCAAGGCATGATGCAAAAGCATGGTACATGGCAGAGAACAATTTGCTACACACTGATGTATAAACATACAAATAGCTATGTGACAAAAGCAATGGGACAAAGACAACAATTAAACACTGTTAGCAATCAACAGTCCTATAAATTTTATGCCACTAATCCTTACGTACGTACACTTTGTCAAACTACGTCGGGCGAAGGGAGGGGGGGGAGGGGATTTTTCTGTTTCCTTGAGCTTCGCAAAGTTCACAAAATCTTTAAAAGAAACTTTTTTTCTGTGTCAAAATCAAAGTTCCTTACACGATGAGAATGGGAGGGGTGAATGGGTACTAAATTCTTTGAAACAGTATCTGGATCCATTTAGCCTTTTAATCAACAGAGCTGAAACTTTTTTCAATCAATAGGGAAGTGTCCATAAGAAATTTCCAAGAGCAATTAAGAATGTTACTGTCAAGACTCTTTGTTGTTGGTCAATACAGCTTTTAGTTTGTTGTTGTAGTTCTTGTTAACGATACAACATTCAAGGAAAACAGGCTGGAAATACTTGATTTTATCAATCTATTGTTTAGCTAAGGCTGGAAATACTTGATCTTATCAATCTATTGTTTAGCTAAGGCTGGAAATACTTGATCTTATCAATCTATTGTTTAGCTAAGGCTGGAAATACTTGATCTTATCAATCTATTGTTTAGCTAAGGGGGGAATAGAAAGGGGAAAGAGGGGGCACTATGTTTGAATCTTTGAATTTAACACATACTTTGAACAGGAGCCCCTTTTTTTTTTCTCTAGGTGACAGTGTCATGTGTAAGAGTGTCCATGTCACTAGTCTTTAAAAAAATTCTTTGTCTGTGTCACTACTCTTTTTAAAAGTTCTTTGTCTGTGTCACTGCTCTCTATAACAGATCATGTCCATGTCACTTCTCTATATAACAGTTCATGTCGGTGTCACTCCTCTATATAGCAGATCATGCCCTCGTCGCTAGTCTACATAACAAGTTCTTTAAGCAGCTTGAAACAAACAAAAAAAATGTCACAAAGCAAATGCAGATAATATTCTAAGGTAAAAAAAATAATTTTTATCATGGATTCAAAGTCTCTTGTTCCATTGTTAAATCCAGATGTCATAAGATGAAATGTAAATGAGTTTGCACATCAAAGTGAAGCAACTCACGGA
The DNA here is from genome assembly GCA_949126835.1 of Anisus vortex. Taxonomy (NCBI): domain Eukaryota; kingdom Metazoa; phylum Mollusca; class Gastropoda; family Planorbidae; genus Anisus; species Anisus vortex. The sequence continues at coordinate 35,971,725 of OX421498.1, forward strand.
AACAAAAGTTGTTTAGTTTTAGTGATTGCTTCCCTTGTAGCACTATTATATAATAACAAAGAATAAAATGGATTTCCATTCTAGTGGCGGAAAATAATAGCAATAACAAAAAAAAAAGGTTATTTCATTATGACATTGAATGATCACTGAGTCGCATCCATATCCACCAGTAGTCAAGAACAGGATTTGAAAAATAAACAGTTAAACATTATTTAAGCTTGAAAGATCTGAGTAAGTTTGGACACATGGGTTCCTGAGACAAGTTGGTCACTTCCTGGCGGTCAAACGTTGAGCGTCATGGCAGTGCACCAACCGATGCCCTGGGGCTCTTGAGTGAACAGCCCCATCCCCTCCCCAAGGTGGGAGGGGGGGAATCACCATCCAGTGACCAGTGAGGGAGGCCAATCAGACATCAGGTGGCTGATACTTGAAGGTTGGACAGCCACTCCGACGGAGGCTCAGCCGGCTCAGTGTCCATGAGCATGCCTCCCATGACCCCCATGTTGTGCGGGGAGCGGTGCGGCGGGGAGCTGGCGGTGGGGGAGCCCCTCCTCCCCTCACCCTGGTCTATCCTGTCCGCAGTGAAATCTGTATCACAGACAATGTGCTTGAGATTGCTACCGCCGTTGCTGAGCCTCTGGTTCAGCTTGGAGTCCTCCGCGGGGGGGCTGGAGCCCTCCACCGTCCTCTTCCCGTCGTAAGGGGGCCCTATCATGCCCTCGCCTATCCCCAGGCCCTCGCGCACCTTGGGGTTCTGGTTGGGGTCGGCCAGGTTCTTAAGCAGGAGGGAGAACAGCTGGAGCAGAATGTCCGACTCCTTGTCCTGAACGAGGTCGAACTTGGAAGTGAACACCATGAAGTGCGTGAACAGGCTGTTGAGGTGGCCGTGCAGGCCCAGCTGATGCAGCAGCCGGTAGTGGGCGTGGTAGATGTGAGCCAGGACGTGAAACAGGTACTTGTGGATCCGTTTGACCACATCCACAAGATCTGGCGGGAAAGGATGTCCTGCAAAAATATAAAAAAAGACAGAAAATGTATTTTTCTACAAAAAAACACAAAGAGACCTACAGCTTTAGAAACAAAACAAAAGGAAGAACTTACCGAACTTGGTTGGAAAAACTGATTCATCATTGATTACTTTCTGTATATGTGTCATGACGTAATCTATGTACTGGGGCGCTGTGTTCTTACTCTTCTTCCCTTTCTCATCATACCAAAAGTATTGGCTGAAATATGACAAGAGTGAAACTTTGACAAGAGTGAAACATTGACAAGAGTGAAACATTGACAAGAGTGAAACTTTGACAAGAGTGAAACATTGACAAGATTAACCATGACAAGAGTGAAACATCAACAAGAGTGAAACATTGACAAGATTAACCATGACAAGATTGAAACATTGACAAGATTAACCATGACAAGAGTGAAACATTGACAAGAGTGAAACATTGACAAGAGTGAAACATTGACAAGAGTGAAACATTGACAAGAGTGAAACATTGACAAGAGTGAAACATTGACAAGAGTGAAACATTGACAAGAGTGAAACATTGACAAGAGTGAAACATAACAAGAGTGAAACATTGACAAGATTAACCATGACAAGATTTAAACATTGACAAGAGTGAAACATTGACAAGAGTGAAACATGACAACAGTGAAAAATTGACAAGATTAACCATGACAAGATTACCATGACAAGAGTGAAACATTGACAAAATTAACCATGACAAGATTAACCATGACAAGAGTAAAACGTTGACAAGAGTGAAACATTGACAAGAGTGAAACATTGACAAGAGTGTGTTATGGACCTCTATATGATTGACTATTATTACGACTCGTTAAATCGGATTCAATGAATATAGTTGTATCTTTATTAAAAGTCTCTAGATTCTGCTAATCTGTAGCCCAAGCTAGGGGTTCCTTGACTGACAGGTCTATGCAGTAATGTAGTTATATTCGTGATAATTATCTTCAACACCTTTCTCAACAATGATAGATCAAACAACTCCAGTTGTTGAATAAACAATTTTATTTAAATTGTAGACTCAATATAAACGATCAATAAACTTCATCAACTGATGGCAACATAAGTTTCAATACAATGGCATACAATATACAAATGAATATAGCGACTTCACTCTACAAACGTTTAAACTGAACTAACTTTAAGGAGGTCGGGACTTTACAAAGAAAACGATCATCGAAGATTCTACAGGGTCTTAATACGCATTTTAACCTCTTTCTCTATAATTACTACGATCCAGAATTATCCCCCAATTTCCACGGGATTTGAACGAATTATTTTATTTAAACTGCCCTCAGGGCATAAAGGTCAAACCTTGGTCGCTTTGGACTCTGATACGCACTTGTTAAGAGGTCAATGCCTTACTACGTCATTCATTTATGACCGATATTCGTAACATCCCCCCCCCTTCTAAAGCTTTATAATTATTTCCTTTACATTTTAACCATACGAAAAATGTTAATTTTAAGGAATAATTATAAAAGAAAATATTCCGGGAAAAACAATACAGTTCAATTGGCGATCCCAATAATTCAATCGAACTGATAACAATAACATAATAATATATGCAATATAAATTCATCTTATCAAATGGCTTAACTATAGTCATTCAATCATTCAATTTTTAATTCAAAACAATGGACAATTAAATTGTTTATCTAAATCTTGTATACAAGAAAAATACATAATCATTCTTAATAGATATAATATAATACAAGTTAATAATTTCTATTACATTGAACATTCCACTGTAATAAAAACTCTCTCGTCCATTTAATTTATAAACTAATATCTTTTACATTTGTAATCAAACAACAAAAGAAAAAATCACTTAATGTCTATTCAGACACGACTTATTTTTTCATAAGCAGAAAAAAACAAACGCTCTTGATGAAAAAAATACTACTAGACCTGACCTAATTACACGTTACAAAAATTATTGCTCGTGTAGACAGTATTTTTTTTTTTCATGTTTGTAGGCTGGACAACATTAGACAACTGTCTGTGACGCGACACAGAAATTGAGGTCAATTCCGCCTTTCTCTCTCTCTCTCTCTCTCTCTCATTCTCAATTGATTTTAACAATGTTGACATCGCTATGCAAATTTACCTCATCACAGCCTAGGTCAAAAAAATATTGCTACGCGATTAAATAGTTATCGTAACTAAATGAGCATTATTTAACAACCATTATCTTCTCAAAGTCAAATTCATTTATGTTATTTTAAGAACATTAAACATAGTCTGTTCACGAATTAAAATAGTTTATAGACAATTTCATTAAAAATATTTCAATTTCTCATTTTACCATGACCTTTCGACGTCATTATTTTCTTTTTTTTTTTTTAAAAAGAGTTCACATCGTAGCATTCTATCTTTCATGCAGACATGGATTTACTTGAAACAAATTTGGTTAATTTACTTAATTAACTATCAATCAAAGCAGATTATATTATCTTCATACAATCTTAGTACTAAATAGTAAGTACTTATTTTCTTTAGATTACATCAAAGACATTTCAATTACAATATTACTGAAGTAGAAAAGAGTTAAGCATAGGCTACTATTAAATTTTTTTTTTTCAGAGCGAAATCAATGTAACAATTTATGTACAAAACAACTGCTGGTTTGACTGTTGTGGTAAAACATTCCATTTCCAATCTTTTCAGTGGTGTACATTGCTCTTTTCCATTTTCCATAAAGGTTTTATTCATAGGTTCTAGGTTCCTGTTACTTCCACAGTGTTCAGGTCTACCCAGTCTTTTGCTTGTCAATACAATTCATTCAATCTATTTTAACTAATACAGAAAAAATATAGATTAGTTTTACAATCTTGACATGAAATCCTTAATTAATCATACATTAGTTGAACATTGGTATGTCAACATTATAAATTCTTAACCATGAAATTCTCAATCATTCTGGTTTACAGTGTCAAGTCAGTGGCACATATCCTAAATTTATACAAAACAAGGATAAGTTTTATTTTACATTAGTTTCTACTTTTGATCTGCTTTTCATGTAACAGTATCCTAAAAGTGAAAAATCATATATAATACAGTTCTTGGAATTCTTGTTAGTCATAGCTCTGCCTTGCTGCAACTATTTTTACCCTACATTATCATACATTCAATGATAATAGAACAAATGAATAAATTCACATAGAAGAAATTTGCATACTGACTCAGTGCAATATTTCAACAACAGTACATGATAAAATAAATTTCCATAGTACAATCATAAAACATTTCTCAATACTTTAGTGATAGACAAATTCTCTTTTCTTAAAATCATTTACATCTTTATCAATCAGATTATCCTCTCTGCCAAATGTTTCAATTATCATTTCCAGAGATTCTCAAACATATCTTATAATCAGTCCACATTTATAATGTCCTCTGATTTAGAAACCAATTCTGCGGATAAAACTGATCTTTTTCTCAATAGCAATTATTTTAATGCTCAACCTAACAAGTTTGTTTAGAAATATCACACTATAATGATATTTACTCTAACAATACTTTTACTCATTCCTTTTTCATCACAAGTAAGGGATTTAGTTTTAAAATAGTAAGTTTGGTAACTAACTATCAGTGAATTTGTCATTCAATTCATCCTGTACTCCAGGCATAAATTTTACAAATAAGAGTAACAATGTTAACAACATCAAGCTTATTCCAATTGTTTTCAGAAGGTAAGGCTATATCATTTTCAAATGATATAATATTTTTGCCTTGCTTTCATCACACAACAATGGCATCTGCATGTGAGCAGTGTACAATTTTTTTCTAACAAATACAGTTATGTCAGACAAAAATTTTATGTACTTATCTAGGTACTTGCTCAGCCCAAGGAGATCCAATTCGGTCTGCCATTCCTCTTGAAGTAGTTTGAGTGGTCCTTGGACAGTGGGTCCAAAGATTGGTCCATAGGCTCCTCGACTTTCCGGATGGGATTCAGTTGACATCTCCTGCTCCAGGCATAAGTTCTTTAGGACTGGATTGAAGAGTTCCGGGGCGAAGTTGGTCCTTCGATCTGTCGGTATGGATTGTGGTAACCCATAGCTTTTGATAGTTTCAGTCCAGCTCTCCGCACTCGTTTCTTCAGTGATGCTCCTCAAATCTTCATCTGTACCGGCAACTGCAGGTTTGCATTGTTGTTTGTTCATGCTGTGGTCTATCTGTTCATAGACATCAGTAGTAGGACTTTCTTTCTCGTCGACAGCTTTCTCATGCAGCTGTAGCAACTCTGGGTCTACTTTCTGCTCAGCAATCAATTCATTTTGTGATGACTTCTTTGATTGATCATTTCCTTTCGGACAATCTTCAATCATGGAGAAAATAGTAGTATCACGTTCCACTTCTTCTTCCTCTCTCTTCTCTCGTGGGAGAATTTCTTCTTTCTTTTCCTTTTCTTGTGAGATAGTTTCTTCTTTCTTTTTCTGTGGTGTCATACCATTTATGACATCACCTACAGGATAAAGTTCTTTTTCTTTTCCTGTCTCCACAATAGGACTAGGGTCTGGATTTTCCTTTACAATCAGTTCAGGTCTCACCCTCCCTTTCGCCAAATCATTTGCTAGGATAACAGATATGCCCTCAACAGGAAGTTTTGATATTACTCCAACTGTCACATATCCTGTCACCAAGTCAGATGTGAGGTATATCCTATGTAGAGGTATTTCTTCTTTCCATTCAAAACCTCTCAATAGGACAGTCTGTCCTGTCAATGTATTATCATTTAATGGTAATACATCTTTAAGCAGCAGTGTTAATGATGCTCCTGTGTCTCGTAATATTCTTACGGACTTCAGTGGTCCTTCCTTTTGTAAGGCCACACAACCTTCACTAATGAACGGTTGAAAACTGCACAGGGTCTCTGTGTCAATTTTATTCTTCCCTTGACCATGACTTTTGGGTGTTGTTTCATCTTTCGATGACTTCAGACTCTTTTCCGAGTCAAAAATACTTTGGTCTACTTTTTCGTCTCTGTGGACTTGGACAATTAATCCAATAGTAGCCATTCTGTATTTATAATCAGGATATTTATCCTCATTATCTTCAGTTGTAGATTTCTCTACCTTCTGACTTTTGCTCTCAGGCAAATCCACCCTCAGTGTTTCTGGTTTAGAAGAATCTTTCTTCGAATTCAGTTCGTTTGTATTTTCGCTTTCTTGTACATTCTGTATTGGTTTATGGCTTGCACACATGACCACTTTGTTAGGTCTTTTGTCGCTTCGTATACTCCAACAGTCTTCGATGCTATGTCCTGTTCTTTTACAAAAAGTACATCGGACGTTTTTGTTGACAGGTTTCTTATTCACATCATTTTGTTTCACAAAATGCTCTTTTTCACGATGTTTTTGTGTGTTTTCTGCTTGCCGTTGTGGCCTATTAACATTCTTTTCACCAGCTGTCCTATGACACAGTGCATACTGTTCAGCTAAATCAGCAGCCTTATGTGGGTCAGTGATATCACGCTCGGATAAATACATTCTTATATCCGGCCTCACTTTGTTAATAAAATCCTCTAACAGAATGATATCTTTCATTTCTTTTAATGTGGAGATATTTCTGGATTTTATCCACTGATCCATTAACTTTTCTTCTGCTCTAAGGAAGTCTAAGTGTGTTTGGTAAGGGGACATTGTGTACTGACGGAACCTTTTCCGATAACTTTCCGGTATTTGGTTATAGGCTTTAAGTACAGTGTCTTTAATGATTTCATAATCATTTAAATTCTCCTCTTTTAATAATAGAACACAATCTCTTGCCCTTCCCTGAGTAAAAGCTGTTCTCACTAATATTCCCCATTTATCTTCTGGGAACTTAAAATCTCTGCAAGAAATTTCAAAGGTCTGGAAGAAATTAGCTATTTCACTTTCTTTATCAATGTAGGTAGGGACTAGCTTTTTCCATCTGGCCATCTCTACATCATTATGAGATTCTTTTTTAGTAGCTCCTATCTTCGCCAGTTCTATTCTTTCTTGACTTTCTCTTTGACTTTTCTTATCTCTTTCCTGACTTTCTATTTCTAGACGTCTTTGTTCCATCTCCATTTCCATCCGTTTCATTTCTAACTGAAATCTAAACTGTTCTGACATAGATTTCGACGTCTGACCTTCAACTTGATATCCCTCCGCGCTTGATTCTACTTTCAACTTGCCACTCGCAATCAACACATCTTTTATCTGCTGTGTCAACACAGTCCTCGATGGTGTAGTCTCAGTAACTTCTATCTTTAAGATCTCAGCGATCTCTTTTAACTTCTTTATTGATAAAGTTTTCAGAACTTCTTCTTCTGGATTTTCAATAAATTCCATTCTTTAGTTAAGAGATTTATAAAATGTAAATTTCCAACTTACGTTTTTCCAATCGGAAGAATAATTTCAGCGTTCTTAGGCTTGCTCAGTAGGTCACGGCTCCAACACACAACACAACACAACTTGAATATATGCTTCACTATACAACTATATCGGACGAAGACCCCAAACTGTTATGGACCTCTATATGATTGACTATTATTACGACTCGTTAAATCGGATTCAATGAATATAGTTGTATCTTTATTAGAAGTCTCTAGATTCTGCTAATCTGTAGCCCAAGCTAGGGGTTCCTTGACTGACAGGTCTATGCAGTAATGTAGTTATATTCGTGATAATTATCTTCAACACCTTTCTCAACAATGATAGATCAAACAACTCCAGTTGTTGAATAAACAATTTTATTTAAATTGTAGACTCAATATAAACGATCAATAAACTTCATCAACTGATGGCAACATAAGTTTCAATACAATGGCATACAATATACAAATGAATATAGCGACTTCACTCTACAAACGTTTAAACTGAACTAACTTTAAGGAGGTCGGGACTTTACAAAGAAAACGATCATCGAAGATTCTACAGGGTCTTAATACGCATTTTAACCTCTTTCTCTATAATTACTACGATCCAGAATTATCCCCCAATTTCCACGGGATTTGAACGAATTATTTTATTTAAACTGCCCTCAGGGCATAAAGGTCAAACCTTGGTCGCTTTGGACTCTGATACGCACTTGTTAAGAGGTCAATGCCTTACTACGTCATTCATTTATGACCGATATTCGTAACAAGTGAAACATTGACAAGAGTGAAACATTGACAAGAGTGAAACATTGACAAGAGTGAAACATTGACAAGAGTGAAACATTGACAAGAGTGAAACATTGACAAGAGTGAAACATTGACAAGAGTGAAACATTGACAAGAGTGAAACATTGACAAGAGTGAAACATTGACAAGAGTGAAACATTGACAAGAGTGAAACATTGACAAGAGTGAAACATTGACAAGAGTGAAACATTGACAAGAGTGAAACATAACAAGAGTGAAACATTGACAAGATTAACCATGACAATATTTAAACATTGACAAGAGTGAAACATTGACAAGAGTGAAACATGACAACAGTGAAAAATTGACAAGATTAACCATGACAAGATTACCATGACAAGAGTGAAACATTGACAAGATTAACCATGACAAGATTAACCATGACAAGAGTAAAACATTGACAAGAGTGAAACATTGACAAGAGTGAAACATTGACAAGAGTGAAACATTGACAAGAGTGAAACATTGACAAGATTAACCATGACAAGATTTAAACATTGACAAGAGTGAAACATTGACAAGAGTGAAACATGACAACAGTGAAAAATTGACAAGATTAACCATGACAAGATTACCATGACAAGAGTGAAACATTGACAAGATTAACCATGACAAGATTAACCATGACAAGAGTGAAACATTGACAAGAGTGAAACATTGACAAGAGTGAAACATTGACAAGAGTGAAACATTGACAAGAGTGAAACATTGACAAGAGTGAAACATTGACAAGAGTGAAACATTGACAAGAGTGAAACATTGACAAGAGTGAAACATTGACAAGAGTGAAACATTGACAAGAGTGAAACATTGACAAGAGTGAAACATTGACAAGAGTGAAACATTGACAAGAGTGAAACATGATAAGAGTGAAACATTGACAAGATTAACCATGACAAGAGTGAAACATTGACAAGAGCGAAACATTGACAAGAGTGAAACATTGACAAGAGTGAAACATTGACAAGAGTGAAACATTGACAAGACTAACCGTGACAAGAGTGAAACATGATAAGAGTGAAACATGACAAGAGTGAAACATGACAAGAGTGAAACATGACAAGAGTGAAACATGACAAGAGTGAAACATTGACCATAGTGAAACATTGACAATAGTAAAAATTTGACAAGAGTGAAACTTTGAGTGAAACATTGACAAGATTAAACATGACAAGAGTGAAATTAACCGTATGTTTTAACATAACCCGTTTTATCAACATAACCATATGTATCAAATTAACCGTATGTATCAACATAGCCGTATGTATCAACATAACCGTATGTATCAACATAACCGTATGTATCAACATAACCGTATGTATCAACATAACCGTATGTATCAACATAACCGTATGTATCCACATAACCGTATGTATCCACATAACCGTATGTATCCACATAACCGTATGTATCCACATAACCGTATGTATCCACATAACCGTATGTATCCACATAACCGTATGTATCAACATAACCGTATGTATCAACGCCTACTGTCATAACCAAGATATGATGATCAAATAGTGTTGCAAGACCAGCCAATGGAAATGAATCCACCTATGTTAATACAAGTTGCCTCCCCCCCCCCCCCCCCGTACTTATTATGTAGTTATGAAGTATATAATCTAGTCCACTAAGGCATGTATTTACACAGGTGTACTGTAGGCCTATAGCAAGGGTCGGCCACCTTTTGATAAAGTGTGCCAATGTAGGGTTCTCATTTATTCAGCTGCCAACAACCTAAATGGCTTCCCACTCTAGAACTTAATTTTCTTGTAGAAGAGACTTGAATTGGCCTTTTTTTGTGTGTGTTGTTGTGAGTCTTCCGCGTGCCATTTAAAATCGCTCTGCGTGTCAGACTGTGCTAAGTCTGGAAAGCGCGTGCCGTAGGTTGCCGGTCCCTGCTGTATAAACATTTGGTATACTTGCATACTTACACATTATCCGGTGCTGTCATGGCCGGGCACGAATCTGCGGTGCAATACTCCGAGACAACACCGTACATCAAGTTGACATGGTTAAAAAATGAGATTGCTACAAAGAAAAACAAAAGAAGAATTCCCAATTAGAAAATTAGAAAAAGAGAAAAACATGGAAGGGAGTTGGACAAAAAAAAATCCTTTGTTTGCTTTAAACGCAATTAACTGTCTTTATCACAGCAAACGAAGGCACTGACCTATGCATTAAGTTTTCAAGGTTAAAGTCAAGATAAGCAGACGACATCCTGTCTAAGACCCAAGAACGATAATGCGGTAAATATTTTTGGAAGGTAAATAACTCGCCTAATCATATCTATAGCTTTATAACACAGTGAACTCATTTTTTAAAGTCAAATTTTCAGGAAGTATAGAAAACGTCTGCTTTCATGTCTGCTTATGGGTCAAAGGTTGCCGTTCTCAAATTATGTAATAAATAAAGTTCACAAGAAAATCGTTTATCTCCACGTTAGACGTTAGATACTGTATCAGCAACGAGACGCATAGGCAAGGTTCCACTAAAACTGACTAAGACGTTGTTGTTGTTTTAAACTAGGCCTACGTTTGTAATCCCAATAATCATACACGAAAATACACGAACAAATCACTCAATGGAGAGGGGTGAGGGAAAAAAAAACATACATAATTTAGCCATATGGCGCAATAAAAATAAAACAATATATTGGAAGTTTTCGGCTCTGTGTTTGTTTTAATGTTAAATTCAAATCACAGAAACAACACACACACGCAAAATCATGAAATTTGATTGAAAAATGTTTCTAAATAAAGAAAAAATTCATTTCCAAAACTGTACTGGTACAATTTTGAACACTGAAGAAGAGTTTAGTAAAAGGTCAATTTACGGGCGCTTGCTCGTGCAAATACATGCGAGCAAATTAGTAGTGATCCATGGGACCGGTAAAGCAGCGATCACCAGTTACTAGGGGATTGTGTAGCCAGCACAATTCCCAGCTGCCTTTACTTTACCCCCAACTAAAGTCAGGTATCCCATGAGAGCTGGGACTCCCTACAGACCCGACAACAAATCCTAGCCTTCACCATAATTCGAACCCAGGACCTTCGTCCACCGCGCCCCAAAATATAAATTCTATGTATACAACATACATATATAGCATGCATTATAGATAAATACCACATAGAAATTCAAAGAAACAAGCCTGGGAAATTCTAGGTTTAGAAGCTGATAACATCTCGGCGTATTGGCAGAGATACTTTTTTTTAGTGTAAACACACGCAGGTCTGGTGGATAAAAATCGACAGGTAAAACAAGAAAAGTATCAAGTTTCTCAAGAAGGGAGCAGTTATATATATAATTTAAAAAACAATTTTTTCAAATAGGGACTAAGCAACACGTTAGGAAAAACCTCCTTGTAAACAGTATGTAAGCCCTACATTTAATAATCCCAATTCCCAATAACTACTTTTATAAAGTTGTATGTGTTAGATATCAGCTACAAAGTAAACTGAGCAATTCAGCGAGGGCTATATTATATGGTTCGAGTCACCTTGGTGATATTTGAAATATGGAAAAGTGGGGTCATTTCAAAATTGGGGGCCACCTAGCTTTGGATTCAAGATGCCGCTGCCCCTGTGTGTTAAGAGTTAAATATTCTTTACGTTCGATCGCTCTCGACTTGCCCAGCTTAGGAAAGAGACGAGTCGGAAAGCCCACTCTCCGTTAATCTTTACGACGCCCTCAACTACGCGAAGCCTCAGAGTTAATTATACAAAAAGATTTCTAGTCGGATGGCAATTTCTAGCCACTCGACCAAATAAAAAAAAACGTGGGTTGCTACAATAGAGTTCTTATTTTCTTGACAACTCACACCAGACAGTTATTAGACCACCAGCACCGACTCGGCCTTAGTCACCCCTACCCCCCCCCTCCTCCCGAGTGCCCATGTGGATCTGGACTCCAAAATACAGAGCACATCCTGCAATGGTGACCACTCAAGAGAGAGGTCCGTAACCAGGCCTGGCCCCAGGGAGCTACCATAAAGGAAACGCTCTGGAACCCAAAGCCATTCTTACTAACAACAAGACTGCCAGTCTGACACGGCAAATGAAAGTAAAAGGGAACATTGAAGAAGAAGGACCAGACCGTGTTTCCTACAAAACCATTATATCTTCATGATCTGTGCAATTGTAAACTGGAAAACGTGAGTGTGTGGCTTATTAAAGACACACACACACATATTTGTCTTATAAACAATTGTAAACCTTCTGGACTATCATTTACTTTGTGAAATTGTGGTATTCCCAAGTAAATACGGTACAAGAATTGGCGTTATCGGAAAAGTGAAAAGGTAAAGTTCTTGGAAAATGGAGGGGTGTGTGGTGAATTCTAACCAACGTTTGCCCCATCACTCCTAAGTACGGTTTTATTGTCCCTATTAAAGATATGCATATAAATCTATAGTTGTCTGAAATAAAACCGTCTCCTTCAGAGCAAATGACAAAACATACTTGTGAAAACAAACGGTAAAAACAATTGGCACCGTACATATATAACACGCCCGAAAATCTAAGTGTAAGATAAGTAAGTAGCCAACAAGAGGCTACAACATAAAAAGAAAAATGAATGAGTCAGTATCGATTTAATCACACTGCATGTACATCTATGTGAAAACAATCTAATTGTGACAGAAATTCATGAAAAAAAAGGACATTGACAAGCTTATAGCTGTTCTGTGAGTGTGTGTGTGTGTTTACAGAGTTTATCTGAGATGTGTCTGCATTTTCAAAGTGTCGAACCTTCATCCATTCAAACGTGTAAGCCTCCATCCCAGCTTAGTTGCAAAGTAAACAGTTACTCACTAGCTATCTTACAGGGCAGTTGGGCTCCTGTAGAAGCTTGTTGTATTGTCTATCATTGTGAGTACCAGAGACGAACGTGATTCTGTCAGAGAAAGCTGAACTTTTCTTCTCGTCCTTTTTTTAAATCCAATGTATAATTGTGCTAAACAGGGTTGTGCTCTTACATCAATCAGGGTTCCTGCACCAAACTCAAATCAAAATTTCAGGAGGTTTTCAGGAGTTTTTCAGGAGAAAATCTAAAATATCAGGAGGCGCGGCAAAACCGAATTCACTACATCACTAAACAATGACTCAGATACAAATAAAATTAAATAAAATATTTTTAAGGGCATTACAATGTGGAAGCTAAATATGTACCATTAACCTATGTTCATTATATAGAGTCCTTTAACTGTCTTTAGAAATCTAATAATTTTTTTTTTAAAGTACAAATAAAAGAAATTTGGTTTATGAAAATAAAACGCGGGGGGGGGGGGGGGGGGCATCTGTAACATATAGAGTGTTACATTAACAAGTATAGAAAAAATATTTATATGGGCCTACATTGGAAAGTGAAAAGTATATAGAAAGCTTACAGATTTACAAGTTAAAAAAAAACTATCACTATGACAAGAAAAAAACTGCTATTGTAAAGGACATGTAGATAACATTTAAAAGTTACTAAATATCCACCCTAATTTGGAAACTTTCCTTAAAAAAAATGGTTTCAATCATGCATAAAAGGCAAACACAGCGCTTCACTTATTTAAAACAACCGATCAATACAGCCATTAGTCATAAGGCAAAGTATTGTATCTGTTTCTACATCTAAATCACTGTCCATACTCACGTTCATATCCCTATAGTAGGCTAACACTATAGTGGGTCGACACAAAAAAATAGTCTTTTGAAGTAGCTATGCTTTCTAGACAGAACGGCGCCGGTTTTGATGACGCGGTTTTGATGACGCACTATACAAGTGCCCTAACCTAATTACCATTAACATTGTTTGTAATGATTTCTAGTCAGATATATTTAGCATTGAGTGCATTTCATCAATGTATTGGTGAATAAAATGACTTAGATCTAGACTTCTAGATTAGGCCCAGTGTTTAGACTGATAAACTGATAGACCTAGGGCCACACCGGCTCTGCCGCTAGGCCTATGCCTAGACCCAAAATCGTCTGCCTACATTTCCCACATTGATAAAAAAAACACATTGTAGGCCTACCCATACGATATAATAATTAGTAAAACCATGTGGGGCCTACACCTTTAAAAAGTTGATAATGATATCGGCGCCAATCGGCGTAGGCCTAAATCGCGAACAACTCCTCTAGTAGGGCTAGCTAAATAGGCCTACTGGAATTTTTACCATAATATGATATAAGATAGCGTCTTAAACGTCATCGTTTTCTTTTTAACTAAAAAAAAGACCTATTTCTGTGTATTTTGATATAAATATATTTTAAAATAAATCAATTTGGCAAAATATGTCGGTTCGCTGACCCCAAGTAAGCTTAGACTAGTAGGCGCCGCGCGTAGCGTAATCAGGCATTCTCAACATTGATCGCGAAAATAGGCACCTAACTGTCTAGTTCTGGTAATTACCCGCGCCGGTCGGCAAATTTGTCGCCTCCAGAGACCCGCGTCCTCTATGAACAACTGTAAAGCAAAAAAATAACATTCCTCGCACGAGTTCGCTCGGGTCGACTCGCGCGTGCGATTTTCCGAAACACGCCGCCTCTATAAACGCTAGCTTAGTCCTTATCATTATCTAATCTAGCAGACAACAAACTGTGGGAGAGGGAGCGAAAGAGGAGGAAGAGCTGTATGTATACCATCTTTACCGTCACAAAGCGAGAAGGGATAGGCTTAGCGTAGCAAGCATTATAAGCGAACAAGCGGGAGGTGGGGCTGTTGAAATAGGGACACGTGTTGGATAAGGAAAAAATAGGGGGGTCAGCTCAATTTTTCAGGACATTTCAGGAGATTATTTCAAATTTCAAGAGGTTTTCAGGAGTTTTTGCACTTTTTTGCAATTTCAGGAGGATTTCAGGACATCCTGAAATTTCAGGAGGCCGCGGGAACCCTGATCAATTTATAACAGCACTTAAGAGAATACCGGACAATCTCAATTATATGCCGCACGTGTGTATATGCCGCAACAAGCCTACGTTTACAGACGTTCCTTCTAGATAGAAGATTATTACGTCCACTAGGCCCCAAAACTCCTGCAGGGCGACAGGGATCCGTCGGTGGCAGGGATAGAACCCGCGACCTGTCAGTTGGTTTTTGGTTGACAGTCCGGTGAACTAACCGCTGGACCAACAAGTGTATAAGCCGCTGGCATAAATCAGCAGGCAAATTGATAGTAAAATTCAAGCTCACGTGTATAAGCCACGCTAAAAAATCTGTTTAAAGTTGATGTATAATTTCTTGATTCATATTTGTATTATCACTTTTTAAAATTTTATTTATCTGTCGTACGCCTATGCAAGATAAAATATCACCTATATTATATAGGACTATATCTAGGCTTTTATCATACATAATGCCTGAACGTTATATAAGGTCAGCTGACTTTTCAATATCTTATAATTTAAATTTCAAAGATCGGAAAATTCCGGTAGCCCGATTCTCGAATGTTACCGGTGCCACCCAATAAATTAACGTAGCCGTAGACTAAACAAAATATCATTAAATACGTTGATTGATAAATTTAATACTTTTATGACAAACTTACAAAACAAAAATATCAGCGTTTTTGTTGCGTTTTGTTATGATTCTTTTTTTCTATAGAAAATATAATTTTGCAAAGTGTGCACCTGTAAGTCATTAGGCATAGAGTAGATTTAGGCACGCCGATAAAATGGCGGCTTTTGTCAGACTAACCGGGTCAGTTGAATGATGCTTTGAATTGCGTAATGCTTTGAATTGCGTAAGGCTTTGAATTGCGTGCTTATCTGAGCTTAAGCAGCGTAAGTGGTGAGAAATTGGGTGCTGCTCTCTATTACATAGATACTAATCCTGGCCCATAGTTTAGTACAAGACGTTCCACGGGGGGGGGGGGGGGGGGGGGGGGGGGGAGGGGGGGCTTAGTGGTGTAACAGACCTGGGTGTTGACATTCTATCTGCTACAACTGTTTGGACTACATGACGATACTGTGTCCACACAAAGCCCGTGACGAGACTGCGGTGGACAGGCTCAGTAAGAAAAAAACAAAAACTAGGAACCTCCTCTCAAGGGACGGCCGACAGAGAAGGGGAACCCACTCCAAATTGAGGAGGTAGAAATAACACGGAAGCTGGTTCCATTTCTTAATAGATTTCTGCCCCGTGTATGAACACAACGACAAACAGGAGAGCCCGCGATCCGGTGCCAGAGGCACGCGATGCTTGTTCATCCGTGTTTTCTTTTAACAAATAAATCCAAGAATCGGGACGCGAATCGACCACATCACAAGCACTGCTAACATGCATACACGGACAGGTTGTAATGTGAAAATAATTTATGAGAGATAATGATGATGTTCACAAGAAACCATGACAAACACAATTTTATGATGTATGCAGTATAGCTCAGAAATTATGACTGACACAATTTTATGATGTATGCAGTATAGCTCAGAAACTACGACAGACACAATTTTATGATGTATGCAGTATAGCTCAGAAATTATGACTGACACAATTTTATGATGTATGCAGTATAGCTCAGAAACTACGACAGACACAATTTTATGATGTATGCAGTATAGCTCAGAAACTACGACAGACACAATTTTATGATGTATGCAGTATAGCTCAGAAACTACGACAGACACAATTTTATGATGTATGCAGTATAGCTCAGAAACTACGACAGACACAATTTTATGATGTATGCAGTATAGCTCAGAAACTACGACAGACACAATTTTATGATGTATGCAGTATAGCTCAGAAACTACGACAGACACAATTTTATGATGTATGCAGTATAGCTCAGAAACTACGACAGACATAATTTTATGATGTATGCAGTATAGCTCAGAAACTACGACAGACACAATTTTATGATGTATGCAGTATAGCTCAGACACTATGACGGATACAATTTTATGATGTATGCAGTATAGCTCAGAAACTATGACGGATACAATTGTATAATGTATGCAGTATAGCTCAGAAATTATGACAGACAAAATTGTATGACTTATAGTAGGCCATAGCTCAGAAACTATAACAGACATGATGCCTAATGTATACATTAAACTTTCAGATCCATAAAAACTTTAAAGCAAAGGATAACTCTCATTTTCCAAACACAAACGGATCGATATTTAAAAAAAAAAATTAAATATAATTTCCGATTCTATTGATCTCATAAGATTGGCCTCCAAGATGAGCTTATGCCATCAGATGCATTTGGATAATGGATGAGCCTGAGATTAGCTTTTATGCCAACTGCCATTGATAACCTTTTTTTTTTCTTCTTCAAACAGATAAATGAATCTCGCTAGATTCTGAGAAAGCAATCAGGCGCAAGGTCAAGCACGAGCATGACACGGCTAACTATGGCCATACGACAAACAAACAAAAGAAGAACGGTGGTTAGAAATAAACTTGCATATGCTGCAAGTGGAAGATAATGCACATCGGCCGAACAAAAACATGTTTCTTTTTCAATTACACAAAGAAAGAAGACCAAAACAAAACAAAAAATGGATGCACAAGTAAAAATTCCATCTAATGGTGAAACACTAACGGTAATGCGGCTGGCCGGGTGTGTAGCTGGATGACCGCATGATGCTACATTCAGGGGTTGAATCGCTAAACGCACGCTAAACGTTCTTTCTTTTTTTTTTTCCTGTATTAGTGTTATACACGAAACACTACGTCGTTTTAGGCGTTGCGGTAGTCTACCAATAGAACCTGCATTTCCCCCCCCCCCCCCACACCTGCATCATCTCGGGTTCAAATCCTCTTTTAAAAGGACGGGGGGGGGGGGGGGGGGGCACACGCACACATCCTCCCCCAAGCCCGCAGGGTGTATCTTAGACGTCTTCCAAGCCAGCCAAAGTCCTAAGCTGTTCCAGACGTGAGTTGCAGGATGTCAATGGTTGAGGGTCTGGGTAATGGTGCAGGCGACAACAATGTCCTCGTGGTCTCCTATGTCATGTCAAGAACCAATGTTGAACTCCGCATTACCGGCGCAACGAAACTGTATCACTTGCACTTTGACCTTTTTAACCTATTCTAGTCTAACAATACACCGAAATAGTTATACAAGCTTCTATTTTTATATAGATCTACAATCTTCTTCTTCTGCCTTCTCGTCCTTGAGGAACAGGCGCCGAATCTACAATCTACATAAAATTTCATCGGTAACCGTTTCTTTTTTTTTTTAGAAATAGCACTGTTGTGTCTCTTTAAGTTTTTATGTATTGAGCTGAATATAATATATTATGCACCTTTGTCAACATAATGACAGAACAGGACTTCCTCTTTAACGACGGCATGAAACAGCTTCCTGTATAAACCAACGACTTGCGCATGGCCGGGGGGGGGGGGGGGGGGCATATTGTTTTGTAGAGAGAACGGAGCATTAAAGAAAGGATCGTTGTAGGGCCTTGCCAGGTCATGGTAACCGTACCAATAACAGCACTACACTATAACGCCCCCCCCCCCCCCTCGATTTCCCAAATCATAGAATTAGCGGGATTGATTTTCCTAGATCGCTTGCGAGTTGCAGGAAAAAAAAAGACGCGAAATTTCACAAACGAACTCCAACACACTGTATTTACAGAATGTTTTGTTGTCTCCGCAATACAAAATCCAGCAGATTTAAGCTGCTTCCACAATTACTGTTTGTTATATAAAGTCAATGACTATGTCGGTGGAGGAGGGGGGGAGAGGGGGAGGAGAGATAGAGAGATTGAGGGAGAGAGAGACAATGAGAGGGGGAGAGACAAAGAGAGAGAGAGGGAGGGGGAGAGACAAAGAGAGAGAGAGGGAGGGAGAGAGACAGAGAGAGAGGTAGAGACAGAGGGAGAGAGAGAGAGTGTGTGAGAGGGAGATAGAGAGGGAGAGATATTTGGAGAGAGGGAGAGAAAAAGAGATACATAGAGAGGGGAAGAAAGAGAGACAGGGAGAGCTTGTGTGATTCCCTGCCTTCAAATTTCTTGAGTAACAAAGCCAATTAATTCTGCATATAAAACTAACAGCAGCACCGAGCCGTCGATAACAGAGTGAGATCTAAGCCAAGACTTAGGAGAAAGGGGGGATGAATTACGTCACCAATACGTAAACAAAAACAAACATACAACAGATACCCAGGCACCTATCTATTAACATTGACCGGTGGTACAGTGGAGATTTCAGATTGATCAACTACTAAGGCCGTGTGAAGTAAGGCTTGATGATGATTTGGATTGAAACGCAATCTTTGCCACAAACTCCTTTACTTTCAAGTTCTTTTTTTTTTTTACTAAACCAGTGGCCCTCAAACAATGCAAACCTGATCTGACAAAACGAATTTAATCTGCACATTCTGGACAATGGTGGGCCGGGTAAAAGAAAAGGAAGGTGGATACATATCATTATGTCATAAACGGTTTAATAAACTAGATATAAGTTAAAACCCTAAACTATACATATCCATAAACAATACATGGCTCTAAACTTGTCATGGCCCAAAACTCTGCATGACTCAAAAACTATACATGACCGTAACCTATACATGACCGTAACCTATACATGACCGTAACCTATACATGACCGTAACCTATACATGACCGTAACCTATACATGACCGTTCCCTATACATGACCGTTCCCTATACATGACCGTTCCCTATACATGACCGTTCCCTATACATGACCGTTCCCTATACATGACCGTTCCCTATACATGACCGTTCCCTATCCATGACCGTTCCCTATCCATGACCGTTCCCTATCCATGACCGTTCCCTATCCATGACCGTTCCCTATCCATGACCGTCCCCTATCCATGACCGTCACCTATCCATGACCGTCACCTATCCATGACCGTCACCTATCCATGACCGTCACCTATCCATGACCGTAACCTATCCATGACCGTAACCTATACATGACCGTAACCTATCCATGACCGTAACCTATACATGACCGTAACCTATACATGACCGTAACCTATACATGACCGTAACCTATACATGACCGTAACCTATACATGACCGTAACCTATACATGACCGTAACCTATACATGACCGTAACCTATACATGACCGTAACCTATACATGACCGTAACCTATACATGACCGTAACCTATACATGACCGTTCCCTATACATGACCGTAACCTATACATGACCGTAACCTATACATGACCGTAACCTATACATGACCGTAACCTATACATGACCGTAACCTATACATGACCCTAAAGAAAACATTCCCCAAAAACTTGACATGGCTCTCAAACGACTTACTGTGTGTGGCCAGCCATTCATTCAAGTCCAGCATGTTGGGCAGCGCCACCAGCTTGAAGAAGTCGGCATCTGATATCCGGTCACGAAAGTTCGGATCCTCCAAGTACTCCTTCTGCTCTTCTGTATTCGGGGGAGTGGGGGAGTCCTTGTCCTTCCTGCGGCCCTTCCTGGAATCATAAAAAAACAATAGTTGTTTGTTAATTTTTTTTAAACGGAAAACGGTGAACTGTACAAGTAATACATGAAAGGTCAGCAGGTTTTAATGTTACTTTGACAACATCTGTTTTATCTGGACTGGATACAATTTAAAAGACAGTTGGATGTGTGCGTGTTTATCCTTTAGCGCGACGGACGCGAGGAGCCCATAGCTGTAACATGTCGCCGTTTAATGTTGTATAGAGTCTAGACGTCCTCTTAATATTGAAAGAATAGAGAGTTTCATTGAATTGTATGAGTATGTATTCATTTGTTACAACAAAGACTATATTAAGATGGCCCGCTTGCTTTGATATTTCCGTTATTTGATAACTTGAAACAGTTTCGGAATTTCCAATCGTCCGGATTAGTAATTCGCTATGATTTTCTCAATGGAAAATCAAGATTATAATCAAAAGTTTTATACCGCGGAAACCTTTAATGCAATCGTAGGAGCGTAGAAGTCATTTAAGACAGCCTTATTGGTTGCGCACGGAAAAAACAAACATATTAAGCTCTAAAAATAGAACAAGCGGTCCATCTTATTATACAGTCTTAGGTTACATTCTAAATACGGGGCGGACAAACGCATTTGAGCAAAAAAACAAAAAAAAACAAAAACAAAAAAAAAAAAAACAAAAAAAAAAAAAAAAAGAAAGAAATATTATACACGTGATTGAAACGACGTTATTAAAAATATTATTTTCATTTTATTTGGCATTAAAATCCTTGAAATTAGTGATTCTCAAACGCTGAAATCATGTGGTGGAGTCATTTCACCAGAACCACAGACACCGTTTAGAGTTTAGAGCGTTGAGTAAAATTTCCCTAAACAAAACGTATGAAAAAAATTCCTAGGAATATTTTGTGGACACTCGCGAGTCCGGGTTACGAGCGCTGATGGGCCGGGTGTGATCCGCGGTGTTGAGAACCCCTCCTTGCTCTAAAATGATGAGATCGGATCAGAGGTGTTGAGTGAGCAGCAAGATGTTGAGAGAAGGTGATAAACGTTTATGTGCATATAGATAGAGACTTGAACATGTCTGGGTTATCATCAAGCGAAAGATATCGGGGAGGTAAAGTCTATCGACTCAATTTACGGAATGTACGTGGAAACAAATGGTGCAAGAAAAACCTTGGGGGGGGGGGGGGGGGGGGGGGCGGAGGGGGGGGTGAGTGAATGAGAGACGGAGAGAGAGAGAAGAAAAGCAGGATGTCAACACAGATCATAAGGTACGAAAGAGAGAAGGAGAAAGAGCGGAAGTTACGAGGGAAGTGAGGTGGGGGAGAAAGAGTTTGGAGAGTAAGGGGGGGGGAGTACGGTTTGTGGAAAGAGAGCTGGATAGATATTAGGGGGGGGGGGGAGAGTAAAGAGTTAGATGGGAGAAAGAGAGATAGAGGAGGAAAGAGAGACGAAGGGTGAGAACGGGATAGGAGGGTGAGAACGGGATAGGAGGGTGAGAACGGGATAGGAGGGTGAGAACGGGATAGGAGGGTGAGAACGGGAGAGGAGGGTGAGAACGGGAGAGGAGGGTGAGAACGGGATAGGAGGGTGAGACTGGGAGAGGAGGGTGAGACTGGGAGAGGAGGGTGAGAACGGGAGAGGAGGGTGAGAACGGGATAGGAGGGTGAGAACGGGATAGGAGGGTGAGACTGGGAGAGGAGGATTAAAAAGATATAGGGGGAGGATGAGAGAGAGAGGTGAAAAAGAGAGGAGTGAGAGAGATATAGAACAAGAAAAGACTCCAGAAGTAGTAGTCACCTGTAGACGAAGCCCTAACAGGTGTTATATGCGGATAACGCCTAGTGAGCCCATGCCAACAGCCTTTACGAGTCGCGCTGACCGACCAACAGCCAAGGTATACAGGCCGTGCATCTGTGCGCACGTGAGCAGCGGAATGCGGGCAAAGGGTTGGGGCGGGGGGGGGGGGGAAGTGAAAAACACTAGATTTCATCATTTTCTACCCCGAATCCGCCGCCCCAAAAACCATACCCCCTCCCCCCTTCATGTTTACACAATAAAACGTCGCACGCTTTTTTTCATACACGTGACAATCATCCCCAAAACGCCCACGGCTACAACTTTTCCAGTGAGGTAACAACGTTACTTTTTTTTAAACCGACAAAGAAAATCACGTTTCGTAAAGACTTCACCGCCCACCTATTGAAAACTAGAGAATATCTCATAGCGCAAAGGAAATCCCACTAGTCTAATCCTTGCGTTATTCTTCATTTTTATTGAGTCTGGTGAACGTTGCTTCGCCGGTCATATGGATCAATTTGGTCCGACGGGATACTTTACTTTGTCACTTGGTGAAAAAAATGTGTATACATAATAATAACCCGAATATATGTACACATGTATCTTCCAAATTGTGGTAAAGTAGCTTTTCCTTGGCCACAAAGACAGACGTTGTGTGCTGTGCACACAATCCCCTTAAATGTCGTTGTTAGAGAAACGGGTGTACGCTGCTTCACCGGCCCCATGGATCTAATTTGGTCGCCCGGGATAAGTTTACTTTACTTTTACGACGCACTTGAAATGTTTCTCCAAACGTCTACGCACTTGAAATATTTCTCCAAAATCAGCATTTCAACGAATGTCGAAACAAAGACCGCGCTTAATATATGACTCATTTCGTAATTACAGTTGTGGGAAAGGGAAGAACAGAGATAAGCAGGAGTAAGACACTTTTACAATCAGCTATATAAAAAAAAAATCAACTGCCAAAAACTAACAAGTAGCTCTATATATCAACGAGACACTATCACTTTTGCGTAATATTAAGCTCCCGACCTTCTTGTCAAAATGATTTCTATTTAGGTCCCCAAGTATCATGGGCAGAAATCATTCAGGCAAATAACCCGCCATTAACATGTCATTTAGCTGGGTTTCCGGTTTCCACCCTAGATTGGAGAGAGCCGAGGGGAGATAATTTTAAAAAAAGTTTTTCTAATCTTTTGATTGGTCGAGAAATGCATATACTGATGTACTTTGCAATGATCGATAAAATGTAAAAATAAAAAGTTAATACAGGGGTAATGAAGATATTTGAATCTTTTTTATTTGATTCGTTTTGAGCATTACGATCTAGAAAAATGTATGCACGCAACGTTACCAGATCAAAAGAATGTATTTTTTTGTTTTCTGTATTAACAGATTAAAAAGAAAAATAAATATAAATTGTGTCTTGAGTCTTGAATAACCGAAACGGGCAATCATCACAGCTGAGCGGGGCTGCAAACCCCATCTTAATACTGCGGCTGGGTAGGATGATTAGGCCTACCAAGTCACCTACACGTTATGCCGTGGAATGCGGAAGGAGTGAAAAAACAAACAAGTCAGAACTCCCAGCACACAATCATAGGAGGAGATGACTATAGTGACGGGGGTAGTACCGCTCCGCAGAGATCATCCTCTAGCTTTTATGTTTGGTTACATCTTTGCTGGGAAACCAATTTTATTCAAATCACAAAAAAAAAAAAAACAAACTTAACCTCCAAATAGCCTCACAGATGACTTCCTGATTTACGAGTCTAATTTCCCAAATAACATAGACCAGGCTATATAATTTTATTTTGGATTTTAGTTGTTTTTATACCAACACGCACGCAATTACACACTGAACATCAACACCACGTCCATCAAGCAATTCTAATCCAGGATTATCCATGGGATTAAATTTAATTGCTACACATACACGCATATCAACATACTACCATCAAACGCCGGCATGTCAAGTCCCTCGGGTCAAAGGAAAGTCATTAGCGAGTCTACCACGAACTTACTAACAAACCAAAAAAAAAAAATCAGTTGAGGTCAAATAGTACATTGTACTAACTGACCACGTCATTTGCACGATCTGTTTTTTTTTTAGTCCTTGAAACTTGAAACTTTGCTCTGGGCAAAAGTTATCAAACAAACCTATATATATATATATATATGGATATATAATATATATATATTGTAGCTATAAACAAGAAAAAAAAAATTGATTATTTCCCCGCATTGCATGCACAATTCAAGTCTCACGGGATTTTACAATCCATATTGAAGAAGAGAAGAAGAAATTCTCTCCCAGCGTCAAACAAATGAAAGACTTTGAAAAACAACAACAACAACATTTAAATGTCCATTTATCAAAATGTCTTGCTCCATTGTGTCTCGAAACTTAAACGTTCTCGGGAAATTTCGGTCAAAAGTTTAGTCTCTTGTGCCATATCAAGACTCCATACAGTATTATACAATAAACTGTTGACACGGGCTGTGAGCCAATGATATTCTCAATTATATCAAACACACACTTCACCTTATAGCCTAGCCATTATAGTTTACGTACAAAGGCCTAACCATAACAATGAAGAGTTAATCAGCACGCCTCTATCTCCATTAATATAAACACAAAGATTATGTTATTACTAGTGGTTATGCCCGTCAAAATGACGGGAAAAAAACGAATGATTACAATGGATTTTATTCATTAAAATTACAATCAGATAATATCTTGATTCTCGCGCGCCCCTGACAGCTTGGGTCGTACTTAAGTCACTGGCGAAAAGGGAAGCGAGAAGGCGCAATAGGTCACAAATCAAGGTGGAAACTGGTACGGTTACAAAAAAACAAACAACTGACAGCAAAGATAATTGTTCAGCTGTCATTCATTCTGTCAATTTTTTTTCCTAAGCATGGCCAGAAAAAACGGATAACGTATATCCACTGGCACTGAACGGTTAACCCGTTTATGTGTTTTATAAATCATCAAGTGTATTTACTTTTTTATTTGAAAAACATGCAAAAGGAGCATTACCCCAGTTATTATAAAGATTTCTTTTACTTTTGTTTTTTTAACAACTGAGCCCCCGTTGTGCCGATGTGCGGAAGTCCAGGTTTTCCCCGCCCACAACACACATCCTGCCGCCATTTAGGGCATAATATGGTTTAAATTATACATTTCAGCATCCGCGGTAAACTCTGTGTTGGAATAGCAAACATATCACAATAAATGTTTTAAATCGCCATGATAAAGAAATAATATTAAAAAAAACTTGTCCTTGATTTAATCCCCCATGTGACGTCTTCCAGTGCTCCGGAAATAGGTCGGGTCGGGTGGCCTGAAGGGGTGGGGTGGACTTATTGGGGGGGGGGGGGGTAGGTGAACTTATTGAAAGAGGTTTATTGCCATATAACTGCCGCGTCATACTATGCAAATGGGAGAGCGAGGCTTTTTTTTGTCCTTTAAAGGAGATGGGGGAAGGGGTGGCAGAGACAGAAA
The DNA here is from genome assembly GCA_949126835.1 of Anisus vortex. Taxonomy (NCBI): domain Eukaryota; kingdom Metazoa; phylum Mollusca; class Gastropoda; family Planorbidae; genus Anisus; species Anisus vortex. Next base: position 35,997,635 of record OX421498.1, read on the forward strand.
AAAATGGGTCACTGAAAAAGGTCAAAGACGTTTAGGGGTTAAGTTAGACTCAATTTTCTAAAAAGTACTTTCAATGTGAAGGGAATGGGGTGTAAGTAAGGGGCCGGGGTAGGCCTACATATGAATTCACTTTTGTGGAACAGACGGACCATTAAAATAAAATTAAAAAATAAAGATCAGAAGCATCAGAGCGAAACCATCATAAAAAAACAACTTAAGGCAAACACAAAACTTAGAATCAACACTAACGTAAGTTCACAATTCACACCCACACAAGATACGTTCAATTTAACTTGTTTCATTTGAGTTGTTTGTATGATTGTACGCTAATTCTAATCTAATCTTAGCGTAAAACCCGAATCGGAAAGAATAATGGCTACAAGTTATGTTTTTACCGTACTACAAGTAAGCGCTATAGGCTACCCATTTTTTTAAAAACATTTCTATCCTTAAAGCTAGTCATGTACACGAATTCTTAGACCCATAACTATGGGTCTTAGAACCATAACTATGGGATCGGGTGGCAAGCACAAAGCCAGAAAGTCTTAAATACTCATTGATGATACCGGGCAAAAGCATAGCTGAATTCCTGGAGCTTTGGCCTGGAATCGATTTTGACACCTTCGGCGTGGCAATCCCACGCTCTAGAATGCTCTATATACATACCACTTCGCCCGAATTCGAATTCCCTGAATGAAATAAAATTGTCGTTTTAGTCTTCAATGTCGTGGACAAAGCCGCATGATTGGAACTAAGAGATATGTTTGTATTTTATTTTTCTCATATCAATACAGCTTCTTGCACAGCGACAAGATCCTCAGCAACTTAACCTTAAAGACGATTTCTGAAAGGGCAATCCCCTGAAAATTTTCGAAAGACTGTTGACAGATGGGCAAGGCAGTTGTTATTGGTGACATCTTTTGGTGACAAAAAGACCAGGGTGGAAGCTCCGCAGAAGGGATCGGGCAGCAGTTGCCCAGTTTCGTACAGGTCACTGCACTATAAATTATAATAAAGGCCCAACCTGGACTCGCGGTGTCGAAATCGCAGGGAAGCAGAAGAGACTGTCAATCATGTGCATTGAGACTGTCGTGCCTTGCAAGAGAACAGAGTGGATGGGAACGGTCGGCAGTTTTCAGAGTTTTCACCGAACCTATATGGTGACTTGTCTACACTGCACAATAGTGTTTGTGTTTGTCCTCCGAGCACCAAGAGAGTAAACTCGGTTCGTATCCTCAATTCACACTCTGGAGAAGTGAGGTTCAAGTATGGCGACAAAGGGAGTATGCAAACTGACACCATCATATTGGGAACAAAGAGGCATTAATCTTGGACTTATTTCTTTAATGCGTTATTACAATAAAACGTCTTAATAAAATACTGCACCATTCAGTTCTTTTTTTTTTTCGTGTCTGAATATAAAATAGTTTTGATTGAATTATTTAGTCATCAGTCATACACACTCGTCACCTTACACAGCTCGTTACACAAAGCAATACACAACACAATTACACAACATGTCATGAAACGCACAATACTACACAGCACGATGTACAACAATGTTACACACAAAACATTAAAACACACAAAACACTACACACCGCGCTAGACAATACGTTACACACATACCTCATACACAAACACTACACACCGAAAATACGTGACAAGCGTGACGTCACACAACACATCCCTCAACACGCGATGCCAACTGGCTGGTGTTGCCGGGGGAAAAAAACAACGTGAGCACTATATTTAGAAACCCAGTCATCGATTGGATGCACACGTGACGTCATGCGCCACCACGCCCACCCTTAGAGTACCAAAGCTGTTTACCCTGCAAACTAAATTAAAAGGGAGGACTATATCTCGGCATCTGGTAGCTGGAAGGAGAGAAAGGTGAAAGATGGCCCGATAAAAACGCATGCCTTGTCACAGACTACATAAAAATTGAGTTTCTGTTTGATCTCAACGTTTTAAATTGTGTTTACCAGTAATTATCTTCACATATCTTAAATACCAAACTGTTAAAAAAAAATACCGATATTCGCTATTGCTTACAGTTACAAAAAAAAAAACACCCTCGAGTTTTTAAGTACCATTGAACTATTTTTACTTCAGTTCTAACTTGGGGGACTTGAAATGGGAGCGAAAATCATTTACCATAGGGACAAAGGTAGAGACTGCTGGGTTCGATTTCGACACCTTTGGCGTGGCTATCTAACGCTCTGCATACATACCACTTCGCCCGAATTCGAATGCCCTGAATGAACCGCGCGTAAGCGTAACCGATTGCCCACTTAGAAAACAAAAAAAGCCCTATTAAAAGTTTCCAACACAGAAATGCTAACAAGAGAAGTACGTTGGTATCAAAGAAAGAAAAAAAAGGGGGGGGGGGGGTTGATTTTTGCACAGTTTTATTTGTTTCAATAGACTTACCAGAAATTGATCACAAACAGCATTGAAGATGTCATCCTTTCATCAACTCACTAATGCACTCCAGTAAAACTGAAATCATGACTAGGTCTATATCCTTAACACAAGGCACAACTCACTGCTCTCCTGGACACAAAACACATATGAAGTCAACACTTGTTTGCTACGATAGATCAACTGCCACTCTCCAATAGGAATAAATAAACAACACCAAAAAACCCGCCCACTAATTTCTCAAACTTCTTCCACTTAATATCCGGGCGAAATAAACATTATAATTTGGTTTTTTAAATGCCCCCCTCCCCTTTTCAGTCTACCGGATGTTGCGAGTCAAGTCGGCTGTACCAGGCTGCTGTTGGTGGTTGCCCTCCTCCCCAGGGGCGCCTGTCATTAAAAACTGAGGGATCCACACCCTCTATGTCATCCACAGAAGAAAAAAATAACAAGCCTCCAGGTGTTTACCTCGAAAACACACACACACACGAAAAGAAAATGAAAATCACTCTGTGTTTAATGTTTGTAATCAATCTTGACCGACATTTAAAACGCAGTAATAGAAATACGACCAAGAATCTACAGAGTTCTGCACCAGTTTTGGCTCTTTCTCTAATTTATCTAACACCGTGTTATAAATGGATTCACATTTTCTTTAGAGATGAAACAAAAAAGCAACAGCAATACGCAGGCTATGCGAATCTAATCCTTTAGCCGTGACATTGAACAAGCAGAATTCTTAGTGTCACAAACCGTTCATATAAATATATAATATATCCATCCGTGTTAATGGCGCGTCCTTGCATCGACGAATATCAAATTACAGCCCAGACAGTCAAGAAATGAAACACCTCTAGCGAATAAACCGTCCGGACATCCACTAAATGAAAAAAAAACTAAAAAGAAAAAAATGTACCGAAAATCCAAGGACTTAGTACCTTTAAAGAAATAAACCGTGTCCGGACATCAAAGGACTGAATCAAATCGAATGAATAAACCGTCAGTACATCCCAAGGACTGAAACACAATGACGACGAAACTTTCTCAGAAAAAGAATAAACCCATCCACTTCTAGTCACCGAGTCATCCCAGCCTGCCACCACGTCCTGCTCTGCCTAAACAAAAATAGAAGAGGAAATCCAACCCCCCGCAAACTAGGTGCCCAATAGAAAACTCGGGTCTGTATCTGCACAAGAGTTTGTTGTTTTCTAGTTCACCCGTCTTCTTCCTTTTTGGCGGCAAAATAATAAATAAAATAAAAATACAAGTCATCCTGCAAATCTATAATATGCTTGGCTGCTGAAAATACCCTACTACCCCCTCCCCCATACACACACACACAGCACCCCGCACCTCTCCCCAATATTTCAAAAGTGCGCCGGTGAATGAGAGGCCAGGCCAGTTAGTGGTTGTAACCTGGAGTGCACAAGTTAAACCTGGGTGGAGTTTCTTTTTTTTACAACAGACATACACGCGATTCAGGCAGTCGCCGAATACAAATACACTGTGGAAATAGATTTTATTATATGTATATATATAATCTTTCTATCGAGATAAAGTACGTATAGACTAGAACTATTATAAAGAGAGCATGATAAAACGACAGAGACAGATAAGCATACAGAGACACACACAGAGACAGTTAAAGTACATATACATAGAGAAAATATATATATTATATATATATATATACTTAAGGATACATGTTAAATACAGATAGACAAATACAGAAACTAAAAAGATGATATATTATGATAGATAAATAGATAGACAGATCGCTATCACGTAGTCTACAACTTTTTGAAGTCTGGCAAGAAATACACATCTCTAATAAGTCTCAAATTTACTAAAACTCCACGATTCATGCGTTTGTTTTAAAAAACGAATGTTTTCTGACTATAGTAATATAGTCAACTTATATACGTCATAATTTCCTTCAAATAACTAGGTGTCAACTTTTGAGTACCATTCATTATAACCAAACAGATTTATTTTTCAACGATACCCATGGTAACAATGTCCCAACAATTCCGTTAAGTTAAATAATGTATGTTTATGTACCTCGCCAAGTTTTCAATTTCAAATCAGTTTCCACATAGGCCTGTTCAATTTATGCTAAGTGGACACATAGGCATATTTATGTTAAGCTGCCATAAAGGCCTGTCAACGTGCTATTGTCACATTATGAATGATTATGGCTTGTATTTTATTTGTTACTGTTAATTTCTTCCGTCGCGCTGTGTGTATGTGTGTGTGTGACTCTAAGTCTTAGAACGAAGTGTTTTGATCTCTCTATCATCACTTTGTTTGGGACGCGCCCCTAAAGGTCACGAGTTCGAATCTGGGCAGGGATTTGTTCCCGAGTCTGGTGGGTGCCTGAAACACAGTTGGAGGGCAAAGTAAAGGCGACTGGACAGTGTGCTGGCTACACAGTCCCCTAATACTTGTGAACGCTGCTTTTCACAGGCCGTTTAGGTCGAATTGGTGAGATACTTTACTTTTACTTTTGATCAACACTTGCGTCAAAGCATTCACACGATTAGATCAAGTAAACTGTCCAACCAATTGTTGCATGCTCTTTAATCAGAGAGTTGGCTGCCAAAGCTAAAGGTAAAAGCTGAGAAGTTACTGACCCAGAAAAGATGTGCACCCCCTCTCCACTCACACACACACACACTCTTGCCATCCACCCCCTTCCCTCTCCCACCAAACATTCCCGGAGACCGCGTGCGTCAATACTCAATACTGCGGAAAGCTTATCTGACAACAGGGGATGAAATTGCTTTCTATTAAGCCAAGGGAGCACTAAGAAACAACACAGATTTATAAGCAATGCCAGGGAGAATTCAGAACTCAGGAAGAAGACTCTCTCGCTTCCCAGTCAGGAGAAGTGGGCGTGTTAGATGATCTAATCGGTCAGCTTCTCGAGCGGGATATCTTGTCTTCTTCGCCATCTTGACGTGAACATCAAGCGGGCAACACGACGGAGCTGTTTGATCAGCGGATCGGTAGGGTTTCGAAAAAAAAAAAGGGAGACAGAGAGAAAAAAAAAACACCTATCACCTAGAGGTCGAAGGTCATGTGAAAGCTCACCTTTCCGTCGGTAGATTCCGGAGAAAGACAACGCGCGCAAATTCTACGAAAGTCGTTATAAACAGTTTTAAGGTCACCGGATATTGGAACTCAAAACGGTTGATGCTGTGCAGAAGGAAGTAGGTGGAGTCGGGAAGAGATGAAAGTCAAGATATGAAGTAAAAAAAAAAGAGGCACCACAATGTTGCATCTGGTTTAATCAACTTTGACAGAGCCACCACCGGTGTTGACTCTGATTGGTCCAATTTACAAAGCCACCACTAGAGCTGATTCTGATGGTCCAATTGACAGAGCCACCACCGGTGTTGATTCTGATTGCTCCAATTGACAGAGCCACCACCGGGTTTGATTACGATTGGTCCATTTGACAGAGTCACTCCCAGTGTGGATTCTGATTGGGCCATTTGACAGAGCCACCACTGGTGTTGATTCTGATTGGTCCAATTATTATTGACTGAGCCACCACCAGTGTTTTCATTGGTCCATTCAACAGAGCCAACACTGAAGTAGCCCCTAACTATTTACTTCGACTGAGCATCTAGCGATTAATTAGAATCTAATCACCACCTTTCAGTTACAATCTCATTAGAATATGATCCCGAACAGAACTTGAAATCAAGTAACGCTCTTATACACAGTTGATGTTTTATTTAAATTAACCACCTTTCAAAAAAACGAGATCACCCACACATACGGAATTACTTCATTTGGTCACGAAGTAGGGCTCGAACCATGAACTAGTTCTTCGCAAGCACACGGAAGGGGGGGGGGGGCGAAAAAAAGGGGCGAACAACCGCAGCCACATTAGGTTGTGCCCTTCATCTGTGGGAAATGACATACAAGCGTGTCTGATGCATTCAAATGATAATGCATTTGTATAACTGGCTAGGAACAAGTTTTCATTTATTTATAATTCTACGTAGTGGGGAACGGGGCTAAGTCAAGCATGCACCACGGTCAAATCCTGAAACGTTGCATGTTACTTTGTTTTTTCTTCTTCGCTATCGCGGCACAAAGACGGTAGGCTATACTTTTTGCCAGTCCGCAAACAACGACCAGCGGGACAGTTTCGGTCCGACAGGAATTTTGTACGCGACCTTCCAGTGTCCATGGTAAGATATACGTGAAATGGTCCATTGTAATAAGTTAATAATATATATGTTTTTTTCAAATCACTAGCTCGACCCTACAGTGTATCTCATGCGATACACCGTTTTCCAGTTCAAGCGAAGGTGGAGTAGAAGTGGTAGGGGAGGGGGGGATTTACAAAATGTATATCTAATGTTAAGGTTTACATTAAACAGATACGAAAATATTCCTGCGTTATTAGCGCCACATTCGTTTTGACCTAATGGTTTCTACTACTGCTTACCCCGCCCCCACTTGGTGCCGGTGTTAATAAACGTCGGTTGATTAGGAAGATACGGGTGGTTGAGATAAACCGCCTCACTCCCCCTTTCCCACCACCATCACCAACCCCACCGCTATTTCCCAAACTAAAAAATCGGTCACATTTCTCCAGCATCGTACACATCTTTGTGTACGCTATGTGTACGCTATACAGTGTACGCTATACAGTGTACGCTATACAGTGTACGCTATACAGTGTACGCTATACAGTGTACGCTATACAGTGTACGCTATACAGTGTACGCTATACAGTGTACGCTATACAGTGTACGCTATACAGTGTACGCTATACAGTGTACTTACCAAAGTTACACCATTTCGTCTCAAGAACATGTACAAACGTGTAAATGTAACACAGAGTGTCGTCTCCCTCCCCCCCCCCCCCCCCCACACACACCAGCTTGAATCTTGCTTCTCAATTACGATATAAAATGTATCAATATAAAGTTTACCCTTATCACTTCCTAGTGAGAATTCTATTACATAAGAGATTGGACAAATATTGAATTTATAATATGTGTTGGCAATGGCTATCAAATTGATACGGGTGCTGCATTTGCGTCAGGACATGGGCAGTAGCTCAATAAATTAAAAAAAAAGGGCTAAGTTCGCTGTCGAGTGTTTATGGGGGTGAGGGGTGCGCAAGCTGTTTATGTACCTCTGTTTTGCCAAGCACAGCTTCTCAGGCCTCTGTTTTGCAAAAATGCACACAATATATTATTTTTTTCTTACAATATTTACCGCAGCAGTAAACAATCTAAAACATGTCACACGATGAGAACAAACAATTAAACCATATCATGGAAACGCGGAAGAGTTAAGGAAAATGGGGGCGGGGGGGGGGCCTTCAAATGTCGTTACATTAACATAGTTTATAACCATTGTGATAAGCACAAGTGGGTGGACACATGGTCACAGCTTTTGCTTGATACAGCATTGGTAGCTTTCCGGTGTACTCAAAGCTGACTCCTCCCCCCCCCCCCCCCCCCCCCCCCCTCGTCTATAAATGAAAAGCAGTCAAAATATGGCCATCATAACTGCAGTGGTTTCACTAACCGCTCGCTTACACACACACCCTTAAAACATGTGGAGACACGTGTACGCCTGTCACAAGTAGGCATTTCCCCATAGCAAATTTATAAGACTAATAATAGACCTCTTGAAGCTGGTTTAACCCACTGCAATACAAGACCTCACCACCCGCAGCGAGTAATTTCCAAGTTGAAACCCTTCCCCTCCCCCGATTCATCGCAGTTTTATTTCCTTTTTTTTTAAACATAAGAGTCACTATTGACCAGGGGTGTGCAACAGACTGTGCAACGGGCGGCCCGCGAGTTTAATAAGTCCGGTCGTGCCTGTTAGTGTGGCCCCTACAGATTCATTATTCATTGCTTATTAAAATGTAAATTAATTTTTAGAATAAAGGGGCCCATCTCTACTGCATCAAATTGTCGATGCGGCAAAAAAAAATATGCAGCAAAACGCTTCACACCCATGTTACACATACAAGTTAAATTAAACACACTGTCACACCGTTAGCATTTTGTCATAACCCTTGCCAGCTCATTAATACTTTTTGTATACATCCTTCACATTTGTACTTGAGTTCTCCTGATACATTAACTTTAAGTCTTGAAAGGGTTAATACAAGTCCGACCACTAATCTAAATGACTTTATAATACAAGTCCGACCACTAATCTAAATGACTTAATTACAAAGTAAATATAACAATTTCAAAGGTTGGTATTAACTATACTAGTAAATCAGCACAATGAATAACTTGACAATAAATGTGATTATATTGACTATATTGGTGTCTTTTCCCCATTCAGCTCTTTGACCTTCCATTTTACTTATTAGAGGTCCGGTTATAATCGATATCCTATAGCAGGGGTCGGCAACTTATGGAACGCTTACCAGACTTTGGCACGCGGAGCAATTGTCGATGTCAAGCAGAAGACCCACCAAATAGTTAATCCAATTCTATTTTACAAAAATTGAGTGTCAGAGCCGCTTGGCTTATAGGCTGTTGGCACGCTGAATTAATTCAAAAAACCTACTTCGGCACAGTATTATCAAAAGGTTGCCGACCCCTGGTCCTAAAGTATATAATTATAGTATAAGCTTGTAGATATTTAAATAATTAAGCTTAAATGACATAGCTTTCTCGTATTGAAAAAAAAAACGCAACTACAACAAAATACTCACAGGTTAATGTACACTATTTTTACAATGTTTCGGTCGACTATCCCTTTTCACAAGAAAAGAAAAAGAAATTAGCAGTAAGTTGGGTTGCCATTTATGAAAAAGAAATAGTGCGGAACGACCAGTGACGTCAAATAAGGTCAAGGATCTTCCTAGATCAAGGAATGGGAGGCGGGGGGTTGCGATTTAGCCCAAGAGTTCAAGCAAGCGTGACGCCGTTGACCATTGTTTGGGATTATTCAGAAAAGAAAAACCGAGGCAAAGAGAATAATCATATCATAAAAAAATAATATTTTGTATAAATCCTTTATATCTGTTTGGGTTTTTTTCTGTCAAAACTTTAAAATTTCACCCCAAAACTTTTTTTAAAAATTTTCGCCTTTGAAAAACGGGACGATTAACTTTGATATATTTCACTGTGAAAAACTAGGGGGCAAAAGTATTATTATTTAATTGGTGTCGGGATGGGGGGGGGGGGGGGGGGGGGGGGACTGAATTTAATTTTTGTAATCGATATGAATATTTAAACTCTGGACTGGAAGTGGGTGACAATCAGCCCTTTCGGTGATTCTGGCCACACAGAAGGAAAAAAGCGAAAAAAAAAAGACGAAGCTAATGTAAAGGATTTGAAAACTGAGGGCATCAAAAGGAACAACAATGTGTTCCCAGCAAGCATTGGATGCTGTCAGCAAAGACGTATAATGGATCTATATGGTGGCATAGAAATAATGTAAATGTAAAGTCTTTCAGCTCTTCATTTTCTCCAGCCATCTCGACAAAGCCATTCCACGTATTTTTTATATGGGTACAATACATCAATGTTCATGCACAATAATTACGGTACCGACCTCACGTCATCTAACAAATCTTGCACGAGACCTGTTTTAGTCTCATAGCTAAAATGGAGCCTAAATGCGAGGGCAAATAAGACGTAGATATAGCTAAAGCAAGAAACAAACTAACCAAAAAAATAGATACACACACGAAGATTGATGCCGGACGAGCTATTATTGAAACCGCATGCCGGGTGTGATTCTGGGGAGATTAAACAAAACCCGAGGCCTGGAAGCTTGTATGCGGTGGGAATATACAACGGCAGTGATGAATGCCAGCCAACAGGTTGGCGGCGGTTCTTGCTCTGTGGTAAGAGATTAATCCAGGCGAGGTCTTCAGGTGCGATCACATTAAGAACTGACATTACAGTTTGGAGATGATTCCCAAGTGAGCTGTTTACCAACTTTAAAAAAAAAAAAATTCATTTCTTCTAAGGTTTGTGGAACCGTGTGATTTTGTCGGAACTGAGTTTTAGCTTTTGTATCTGAACAGGGTACCCGGTTTCAGACCCGGTTCTGGGAAATATTCAAAAATTTAAAGAAAAATACCACCAGACGAGTGAGAAGTAAACAAGCTACAAAAAAAAAAGTAAAAAAAGTGAAGCACCCTTCTGACCAAACTGATCATAGGGCTAGTGAAGCAGCGTTCACCAGTTTCTATGGCCAAGGCATACTAGGTGATTGTGTGGCCAGTACAATACCCAGACGCCTCTACTTTACCCTAACTAGTGTCAGGTACCCATCAGAGTCTGGGTAGACTCAGAGACAACCCTCAAGTCCCGCAAAAAATCCTAGCCTGTACCAGGATTCGGACCCAGAACCTTCGGATCGCCAGTAGAACGCGCTGTCGCTCGGCCACCCTGTCCCATGAATAAAAAAAAAACACAAAAAAAACGCGTCAATTAAATTTTCTAACTCACTTCTTTTTATCAATATATTACCTGAAAGAACGATCTTTGCTCGGTTATTTAATTAATAAGCGCCGTGCAAAATAAGAAAAAATAATAATGGTAGAGAGGAGTATTTTATTAATGTTCAAAAATAAGTCAGAGTGGGAAATGGCGTGCAAGTCTTACGATTTGCTGTCAGGCTATGGACCAAGTCTTGTCATATTTTCATTGACCGTTTTCTGCAAGTACACACAAGCCGAGTTCCTCGTAATTGTCTATTATGTAGTCTAGATATATCAAGAATCGTGAACACTATTTCCCAGAGTGTACACTGTGTACAGAGAAACTCTATTTGGGAAGACAGGAACCTATTTGTAACGTTGAAATGCTATTAGCTTCTTGGTCAAGACCCAATTAAAGTCTACTTACAATCTACATAACAATGTAGGAGAAGAAAATTGATTTGGACGAGAGAGGGAATGTAATAGACTAAGGCCGGGTTCGGCAAACCTTTTGATAACAGTGTGCCAATGTAGGATTTCTAATTCATTCAGCGTGCCAACAGACTAAAATGGTACCCTGCTCTAGTACCCAATTTCTTGTAGAAGAGACTTGAATTGCATTTTTTTTACGGGGTGCCACTGAAAGTCGCTCTGCGTGCCAAGTGTGGAACGCGTGTCGTAGGTTGCCGACCCCCTGGACTATGGAAACATAAATGCTGAGCATAAGCGTTAATCGTTATGTGAATTTTCTTCAAGGAATGGTATTTTAATTGAAAGAACGGAACAATGAAATGTAAGTTAAACTTTTTGAAGATGATACATCGTCTACTGTAGTTCAATGCCTGATGTATTGTTTTCTTCGCCGGTTAAACCCAATGACATCTAGATGTCTGCTGCGAGAAATCACCAAAGACGTCTGGTGCAGACTGGTGTGAACATGACATCCCGCCCCCACCCTCTTGATGCCATTGATTCACAAGACCTAGTACATCCATCCCACACACACACAGACTTAAGAGCGTGGAGAAGTAACCTATAAACCACCTGGCACTACTCAAAGTGCGATGACAGGCTCAGGAGTCCATCAGCCAGGGGTACTGATACCGGAGTCAATACCTTTCACAGTGATACATGAAGAGATGTAACTTCTTTTTACCATCTGGCATATCACAGTCTCAAGGTGCGCAGGAAGTAGTCCAACATTCGGAAAGAGAGAAAAGAAAGAGAGAATCTGGAATCGGATGGGAGAATAAGAAAAACAACAAAGGGCAGAGAATGATGGATGTGCAGAAGATATTTTTAAAAAGTCATAGATTTGTTTCCCTTTGTACCGCAGCCATGTAAACACGTGACAAGAAGATGAAGTGGTATCTTACATTTTCTTACATTACAAGACAAAGACCACTACAGTCTGACAAGGCAGTTGTCTGACGTGAAGTGTGGGATGGGTGGCGTCGTGATTCAAATTTTTAATACCGGTACAGAGATGTATATATTTATGCAGGTATCAACATTCTTTTGAAATGGTTTAGGACAACAAGGGTTTAGATAAAGTGCCAAATTAGGATTTCTGATTCGTTCAGCATGCAAACAGCCTAAAAGTCATCTTTTCAGAAGAGACTTGAATTGCCTTACTAGGAGATCTTCCGAGTGCCATTGACAATAGCTCTAAGTGCGAAGTATGGCACGCGGTTCGCAGTTTGCCGATCCCTGGTTTAGGATATTCTTTTAGCGCGTTACAAAGGTCTAAAATAATTCTTGTAATTTATCAAGAACTTTTTTTGCAAAATCAGCAAGATAATTCCACTGAAAATCTAACTGTCACGTGAACATATCTTATACCTTACCGATGCTCCTTCTATATAGAAGATTATTGCGTCCTACGCACATCAGTGGTTTGAGTCTAGACCTGAAATTCTATTGGTGTTTTAAATGATGTTAAGTTACTGATTTTCCTGGTTTGTTTAGACAACCCATTTCATGCCGGATGCCACTCGGGAAGAAATAGTACTTTCATGAAAAGGCTTGCCGGCGAAAGCCGACATGTTCATGAATAGGGTTTACTTTAGAAATCTCCATACTACACTGACAAAGTGCACATTAAATTTGACACACCTAAAAGAATCCATCACAAGAACTAGTAGCAAGTTAGTACCAACCCAGTAAAGACTGACCCGACGGAGCGAGGTGTCGTAGTTTAAAAAAACAGGCTATACAATTTCACGGCGGAGAAACGATTGCGGGCGGTTTAGAGTTACCAGGGAGAGATCAGGTCAACAGCCGAGAGCTTGCGTGCGTCTGACATCACACAACCACCATAGACTTGAAAGAAAAGGCTTTGAAATTTTAGCTGTCGCAGTTGCGGTTGAGTTGGAGGGGGGCGTCGACAATGCTGTGCACAGCAGTGTGGGGAGATGGATTGAGGGGGTCTTATTTTGTGCAATAAAAAGCTTTTTGGAATATTAGATGCGAGCATTGGGATTTGGTCGCCAGCTAGAATTTCCGGCAAAATCTCGTCGTTTTACTGTCGCAAAGCAATTACTGTTTCCTGGAGGGAAGCCGTCGCTTGCTTGGGACATCAATGGGTGAAAGGTGGTTTGGAGAGAGAGAAAGAGAGAGGGAAGGAGAGATTAAAACTTTCACCTCAGAAAAATGAGCCCAGACAAAGAAGAGCTGAAAAAGATAGGGGATAAAGCAAATATGTCGCAAAGAGAATGGGGAAATGCAAATCGTGGGAAGAAAGAAAGTTGATATTAACAAAGAGAAAGGCAAAAACAAAGAAAGAAAAGGGACAATCTAATGGTAGAAGACTGAAACAGAAAGATAAAAACGTTCAGAAAGGTATGGAAAGACTCTAAGGCCAAAACTACATTACCAAGACGGCCATTTCATCTGCTAAAATTGTCCAACAAGCCTTCGGGTAAAAATACATCAAAACACACACACATTCACATTCACACGCACTCACCACTTTAAATATTACTGTTCTCTCAAACCAAAAATAAAAAAACGACAGAAAAAAAAAAGATTTCATAACCAAACTGCCTTTCCATTCATTTCAAGCAGTTCTGTTCCAACATGTACAAGGGCGCCCGAATCCCCACCAACCCACCCGAAACTGTCCCCCAACCCTACAGGGTGGGTGGAAGCATGACGTTGCAATGAGTAAGCCATAACAAGCGGAGAAGCCCAGGCATTCACCTGCTGAGTTAGTCTGTCACACCTACCCCCACCTCTCGCCCCCCCCCCTCACGCCCCACCAATCTTCCCAAATCCACACAGCACCAGGCAAAGGTGTCAATACACCTGAATGGCGATGATAATGCATCTCACCTGACAAGACCTGTTTTTATTTAAAAGGTGTGCAATTTGGGAGAGGAGGAAGAGAGAAGTAGAGAGATTGAGAAAGAAAAAGAAAGAAAGAGTGGGAGTCGTACGACGCGTGGCTTAAATTACAGCCTATTACCGGCCCTGTAACGCCCTCAAGATTTACCGTACGTAATATACTATTATTGGGACTTTCATATTTTACGTCTAAGGATAAACGTTAATTATATTATAGGTTATATCCTGACATGATGTGTCTATAGTACTATTGTACCGGTGGAAAATGTACAACATTGAATAGAGAGGATAAAAAAAATGACTTTTTTTTATAAACGCGAACAATCCATGAGCGTTGGGGGATTGTGTCTTTTGTTGTTTTGTTTTTTAGTTCAAAAGGCACAAAATGTATGTGCTGATGGTCAAAAGGCCCACAATATTTGCGCTGATGGTCAAAAGGCCCACAATCTATGTGCTGAAGGTCAAAAGGTTCACAATGTTTGCGCTGATGGTCAAAAGGTCCACAATGTTTGCGCTGATGGTCAAAAGGCCCACAATGTTTACGCTGATGGTCAAAAGGCCCACAATGTTTACGCTGATGGTCAAAAGGCCCACAATTTTTGCGCTGATGGTCAAAAGGCCCACAATGTTTGCGCTGATGGTCAAAAGGCCCACAATGTTTGCGCTGATGGTCAAAAGGCCCAAAATGTTTGCGCTCATGGTCAAAAGGCCCAAAATGTTTGCGCTGATGGTCAAAAGGCCCATAATGTTCGCGCTGATGGTCAAAAGGCCCACAATGTTTGCGCTGATGGTCAAAAGGCCCAAAATGTTTTCGCTGATGGTCAAAAGGCCCATAATGTTCGCGCTGATGGTCAATGTTTGCGCTGATGGTCAAAAGGCCCACAATGTTTGCACTGATGGTCAAAAGGCCCACAATGTTTGCGCTGATGGTCAAAAGGCCCACAATGTATGTTCTGATGGTCAAAAGACCCCAAATGTATGTTTTGATGGTCAAAAGACAAAACATTTTTCTGACATAAAGGTCCTGTCCATGGGACTGAATACCTCACTACTGGCATTTCAGGGCTAAATGTACTATAACAAAAAGTGTATAATATGAATTTCCAGAAAACAAGATTGTCTGTGATCACTATATATCGTGTGTTGGTCTGTCTGTAAAACGGACAACACGCCGCTATATACAAGCAGCGATCGAGTTGTCAAGAAACTAAAAATAAAATACATTCTGGCATTCTATGTTACTATATTTATCAAAAGTAATATAATAGCAACGACAAGGAAATACAAGAGAGAAAAATAATACTGCCATAATATAATATTGACACAGGTTGTTATAAAATCAACATAAAAACAATTAAATTCGGGATTAAAATATCATCTCAGGGACACAAACTAAACATTTAAAAGGTTAACTGGACAATAACAAAATAAATCTAAATGCCATATCATTGACATTTGATGTTTTCTAAAGAAAAACAAGTTTCATTGGTTAAACGTTATCATTTGAAACAAAAGTTACATTTTTTTTAAGTTTATTTATTTATTTATTTTTTTTATTTTTTTTTGGATTCTAACATTTCAAAAAACAGGTTATTAAATTATAGTTTATTGAAAGTTTTATGGAAATTGTGCGCACGAGAATAGAACAGCCAGACACTACCCCCTTGGGCGAAGGAATAAAACATGAAAGCAGCTTGTAACTTGTCGGGAAAACAACACTCACTCACAGACGCACGTCACCAGCAGCAAAATAAAACTACTTTTAGCTTTATATTATACGAAAAATGTCCAATAGAAAAGTCAATTTCTATGTTTGCATTCATAACCGAGATTTTCATAGTGGTCTTGACAAATGTCAAACACACATAATGATACGTTCGGAAAGACAAGACAAAATGTGTCTATATACGGTTTGGGTGTCCATATCCTTTATATATTCACTTTACACTGTAAGCAATTGTACAAATAATGAAGTTTTTGTACTTCGATTTTTTTTTGTTACACTATTCAAGTTAATTTTCATTAAAACAAAATCTATTACCAAAACCCATTTGGCTATATTTACAAATACGGAATAGGCCTTTGATAATCGAAAGTCAAAAGAGTTGTCAAGAAATAGGCAAAATGTTGCCCAGTTCATGATCTGGGCAATGACACTATCTGGGCGTTACAAATACACCATGAAACAATAATCGAGAATATACTTTTTTTTTAAATGACGCCATTAGAAAGTTCTAAAGGTGCCCGCAAAAAATCTGAGTAATAAATTTCCTACTGCTGTAAGAAGACTTTTTTTTAAAAATGAAACCACTTTAGGAGTCTAGGAGACTGAGTGTATCTTAAATCCCAGTGGATTTTCTCATAGTAATATTATATTTGTGCGCGACGAGCCGCCTTTACAATGAAACCTCCGAATGAACACTTAGCCCGCGGTTAGCCTAATTGGTGCGAGGTTCATGTTGTTGGAAATCAAAAGTTCGTTTCGCCGTCAATTTTATGTGTTCTCAACGCATTCGCTCTTTGAAATATATATTTTTGTAATGGAAGTCAAGTAAACGCAGTGGCGTAGCTAGGGGAGGGGGAGTCCAAATTCGAAAGTCCCCCCGGGCCTTTTCTTGAGAGGGGGGGGGGGGGGCAAAGGAGTGTCCGAATTTTTTTTTCTCATGTCATAATGTCGAATGTCAAAATGCAGGGGCCCCTAAAGAGGCCAAGCCCCCCGGGCCCCCAAATCCCTAGCAACGGCACTGAGTATACGAATATGCAATAAAATTATTTAGACTAGACTAGACTTGTTAAAAAAAACAATACTGGGAGAGGAAAGAAAGGAGGTGTGGGGGGGGGGGGGGGAGGTCTGTAGTGCAATCAAGCAAAACATCACCACCTCTTTACGGAGACACTTGCAAGTCTAGACCAAAAAACATGGGTTTCGGTGTTCAAAGAAAGTACCCGCATGTGTCGAACACAGCAACACGTGTCGACTCAATGGTTGACACACACACGACATAATTCTAAAATTAAATATGTAATAAGAAAGAAACCCAAAGTAAACATTGACCCAATTCTAGGGTTGTTGTTTTTTTTTCAAATAAAATGAAGCAGGCTGTTCATTGGTTAATGGAGCCGGAAATGTGTTTCACTTAAGTTCACTAATACTTCCTTAGTATGTTAACTGTGTGTTTTACTGAATTTTATCACATGGAAGGAACGAATTAAGGAGTTTGCGCACACATAGGCATACATGACAAAATGGCTGAATTCGTTATAAGTGTTGTATCACGTTATCATAATCTAGATCTTATGAATTACAATATGTATATAATGTAAATTATTAGTCTTTTATGTAAATCTATGTAAATCATAACTAACAAAATGAGCATTAGGTGTTTCAACTCTGCGATAAAACTAGCAATATGGAATTTTAAAAAAACGCATGGCTTATTTTTTTTTAAAATATAACAGACATGTTGTTTTTTTTGTTTGAATAATGACACCACCGGCATTCTCGAGCTTACTTTAAAAATGCATAATTGAAATAAAAGAAGTTTTGTTTTTATATTATGTTCCTAGTTCAACTACAAATATACAATATAGATCTAAAACTTTAAAAAAAACACTGTGTCCGGATTGCAGTGTTAAAAAAAACACTCTATTGCCAATATCAAAGGAAGCACAGAAGTAAGAGCCGTCTACAAGTGTTCATATAAATGACCACTGAATGACTTTTTAACGGTCTTGCCAAAACCAAGAAGCGCGTAAGATCTAATGGATGCCCGAAAAAAACAACAACAGTAAACAGAACAACCTCTATTGACGCGGACTTGGCCAGAACTGGAAAATGCCAAGAGCCCGGCAAGTCTTGACCCAGAACTTACCGGTCAATAGAAGGGGGATTCTAGATGTGCGGAAACCCACACGGGGTGAAGGGGGGGGGGGGGGTCCTAGATGGGGGAACTCACACGGCACAACAAATTAAAGGATCCGTCTGATTCCGTCATTCATCTCTTCGCCAACACACGGATACCTAGTCGTTTTTCCTTTTTTTTTTCTTTCCTTTCGCTGGGTATTTTTTTTTTTCAAAGTGTCCATTAAAAAAAAAAACAACGCCACTCAGAATAAAATATCTCGCAAAAATAACATGATAAAACTGTTATGAAATTCCAAGTGTAAATTAAAAATGAAAATGCCTGCGAAGTTTTATGTCATCTTTTGTTTGTTTCTGGAGGTCTTGTTATTATTATTGTTTGTCAAAGCCTTACGTTTGGTTTTATTTAATTCACAAGCTAAATTCCCCGGCGTTGACCGAGGGAAAATAAAAACAGGCCTGTATAAGCTACAGATAAAATTTTATAAACTACAATGAAAAGAAAGCTATAGATCTAATGATTAAAAAAAAAAAATATTTTTTACTGAAGACATTTAGGAAAGTTGTTTTTTTTTTAAATTGTAATCGGGTTAAAAATAGACAAGTCTTTTTATTCAACAAAGAGCTAAAATTGCCCGGTGTTGCCTGTGGATTTACAGTCACGTGTCTTTAAATAAACCAATTTGATTGGTTAATCACACACACAGAGCATTTTATTATCTACAGATATTAGGGTCTACCAATCTAACATCAGAAATGAAAATATATATATATAGGCATATACAAAATGGGCTCGGTGTGAGAAAAAAAAAAAACAATTGGAGATTCCACACCCTTCTATCCAGTGGATTGATATAGTGAGATAGAATTGTTGGGGGTAGGAAGTGGGAGAAAAGGGAGCCCTATTTACGTTCAGAATATACATAACATTCCCAAGGGGGGGGGGGGGGGGGGGTGTGTGCTTGGTTGCATGGTTGTAGTTTTTTTCTTTCTGAATTATTGCCAAAAAAAAGTGTGTTAATATTTAATCATGTCTGAATAAACACAAAACATACAACAGAAACATGCTGATAATGCTCTTTGGTTAATAGTGTTTTATTGCTAATGTTGTTTTGTTGATAATGTTTTGTGTGTGTCTGTGTGACAATATTACAAACTGAAAAACTACACAACGCCTTCTGTCTTTGACAAAAGATATTGTGTTCATGTTAGCTGAGAGGTTAACTCAGAACACAGAGAGAGAGGGAGAGAGAAATAGAGAGAGGGAGAGGGAACTGGAGAGATAAACATACATGTAACAAACACAATCGGGCATTGTGCCCTTCGTTTCGTGCGTTATTGTCATGATTATATAATACAGTCTACTCAGACATACTTGACCTTGCACAAATACTGAAAGGAAAAAAAAACGTGACACTAAATTGGGCGGTTATTGGGGGTAGGGTAGTGGAGCAGAATATTCTCTACAGACTTGCGTGTCCTTCTAGACCACATTGTTTTGTGTACTCTAACGGCCTGGCCGTGTCTCTCGCTTTACAGTTATATTTAGCAGAATGGCTTTTTTTTTCCTTACGTAATGTCTGGAATTACAGGCAAGAACAACAACAACAACAAACATAAAGAGTATTCGACCGAAAGACTTCAACTACAGTGCCAACCAATGACACATCTCTGGAAACAATTAATTATCTTCTCAAACAAAATCAGTAGGAACCCCCCTCCCCTTCCCTCCCCCTCAAAAAAAAAAAAAAAAACGTCTTCGTATCATCGTTTAAAAAAAAAAAAGAAAAAAAATGAATGCGAAGACCAGAGTCAAAACAACGCAATAATCTTCTGTTTAGGAGAAGCTTCAATAACATTGTAAGTAGAGTATACCGTTGGACCAAACTGATCCTTAGGCCAGTGAAGAAGCGATAGCCAGTTTTTGTGGCCACGGCACACTAGGTGATTGTGTGTTCAGCACAAGGCCCAGCCGGCTTAATACTTTAACTAGTGCCAGGTACCCACCAGCGCTGGATAACCAGGATATGCTCAGGGACACCCTCGAGTCCCGAGAACAAATCATAGCCTTCACGAGGATTCGAACCCAGGACCTTCGGTCGGCCAGCCGAACACGCTCAGTGACATAAAAAGGACTCATAGAAAACTGCTTTAATATATTTGACTGACATTGACGAACACTACTTCGTCCTGGATCTGTGTTTTTTTGTTTTTGTTTTGACATTTAATATAGCTGGACGCTGGACTGCGGTTTGAACTCCCCAGTTTCACCACTACAATAAAGTGAACAGTTGAAAACACCCGATATTTTAGACGTCTCTTATTAAATTTCATCTTTTTTAGAATGTGAATTTATGCTTTACGTTGTCTTCTTTTTAAATATTGTTGTTTTATAATGGTTTATTTTACCAGAATGCTGTAATACCCACTATGTAATAAAGTCACAATTTTTGTTCACCATTAAAACAACACTGTCTTCTTATACACCCGCAAGCTTGGGAGTTTAAATAAATATTTATTTGACGTGATGGCAATCGTGGTTATTATTCATTTGTGTGTGTTTGAGAGAGGTTGGTTTGTTGTCAAATGTACCTTTTTATTGTAGGGTTAATTTAGACAGACATTCAAACTATGATGTGTGACCTATATACTTATTTCTGACGTCAATGACCCCCCCCCCCCCCCCCCCCGCCCCGGGTGTGCGGTGTAAACAATAAAAAAGTTTCTATTGGACTGAACAACATTAAGAGCTGTAGCGCATGTAGCGTGTCTGTATTTATGGACCAGGACCAGACAATTTAAATATAGCGAAAAAGTTCCAGTTTTACAAATAGGTAGAGGTGGAGGGGGGGGTATTAGCTTGTCACATATGAACAACTTCTATTGCGAGGGGTGGGGGGCTTTTATATGACATGACAAGCCATGGGTAGTAAAACGCTCTTTCGACTGACATAGATGATGACACTCTAAAACAGCAAGTGTCCTCACACTACGATCTGAAGGGGTAAAAGGGAGGGGGGCAGATCCAGCCCGTCAATTTTATTGCACTTTAAAAGCAGTGCGAATATTATTCTAATATAGGGCCCTAAACGTTATAATTTATGTATTTAAGAAAAATGCCTCCCCCCCCTCAAACCAAGGGTGGGATCATTTTTCGAACTCCACCCCTACAACTATTGCCGCACAAACAACAAGAAAGACAGAAGACTGGCGTCCTTAAAATACTACCTTTTACGAAGCAGGGGCGAAGAATAGAACTACACCAATTACATGATCTGTTATTTTATAGGCCAGTGGTTCCCAAAGTATGCTAACCTAAGCCTCCAAAGAAGCTTTCGTAATTACTTTTTAATGTTTAGCTTTTGGTCAACCGCGACATCTAGCTAGAGCTATGACTTGGGCACCGAGAATGAAAATGCCTTTCAAAAAGGTAGCCCAACGCATATAAACCGCATATAAACACACAAAGAGAGAGAAACTCAGATGTATACCTTCACACTACCATTATATATTGCGCAAAAAAATGTGTTTTCTTTATCAATTAAAAAACAACAACTTGGAACCGCAGTTTGGTAAGTAGAAGATATCGGCACACCTGTGAGTTATTTCATCATCGACTACTCCTTTAAACTCTTTAAACTTCAAACCTCCACTAGACTAAGCACTTTGAAACGGCAAGACGCAATGTTGTCTTCTAAACGATTTATTCTTCTAACTGTGAACTTAATACTGCATAAAATAAACAAGCAAAAACTAACAGTGGCTCTTTCTCTAAAATCATTTTTTATAACCCCTCCAAACATTAAACAACTAATTTAAACCGGAATTTGTGGAACTAACTTAAGGCATGCATGGCAGTGCATAAAGGTAGTTGACAAATACAAGATGTGTGGATGTACCACACATCATATACACAAAACTGTTTGTAGAAAATATACTAGTTTATAGAAAGCTACATCAGCATTCCCAAAGCCTTGGTCAGTTTATAGAAAACTACCATCAACATTCCCAACCCATATGAACATTGAACAAAAATGAAACTTCAAAAAGAAAGGAAAAAAAAGATAAAAACACATACCTCACCAAACTTATTGCTTTAAATTCTGCACACGACCCTCATGGAGGGGAAAAAAAAAGGGGGGGGGGGGTAGGCGAGCCCAATCAAATTGGCACGCTGTTTTTTTTTAAAAATAAATAACCCGTTAATTTTTCCACATCAAAGCCATTTTGCCGGTGAGATGAGTCCGTACACTGAGAGTATGTTATGACGCCATTAGCCCTACTTAATTATATACAACGAACTACACAAGCCATGCGCCCGTTTAACGGACAACCGACATTTTTTTTTTTAGAAAGAGGAAAAAACGAATCAGTCTAGTCTGCACAAAATAGAATGAGAAAAGGGGAAGGCAATGGTGGTGGAGCGGTAGGGGGCGCACGGTCACGGAAAACTCAAATTGAAGTTAATTTAGAGTAGACGCATGCCTAATATGTACAACTGCACTGGAAAGCAGGTAGGCGCGCAATTTTAACCGAATAATTATTTCTATGCTATTTATTTTATTTTATTGGAATGTTCTACCACACACACACACAGACTCACATATTTTCTACACCAGTGTTTAGTTTAAACCAGTGGTTCCCAACCTTTTTAAGGCCGCGACCCCTTAATCCAGCTTCTAATGCTGTGGCTACCCTCAAAAATAAAATTAATTTCGGCACTACTCTCTCCATATATAATATGTATAAATTTTCCGATGGCCTTTGGCGCCCCCCGTGAAATGGCCATTCGACACCCAGGTTGGGAACCACTGGTTTAAACAAAAAAACAACAACAACAAAGTTCAGTCTACTATCTCAGTTCTTCCTCCTCTGAAGAAATGAAAACTGATGACCAAAAAACTAAGCACGTTCTGAGAGTGATTTTGGAATCGGTTTTTTTGTTCTCTCTCTCCCCATCGATTCCCCGTTACAGTGAACGCCCACCCACCTTCCCCCACACAACGCCTCCGCGTTCAAATCGACTCCGATTACACTGACCCTCTGGACTCAAAAAAAACATTAGCTCAAATTTTATAAGTACAAGCAAAATTTCCCGGCGTTGCCCATAGTAAAAAAAACACTAACTTTAATTATTATTTACTGAAAACATTTAGGAAAGTAATTTAAAATAAATATTAAAATAAGCATGTCTTTTTATTTAACAAAAAACAAAATTTATATTAATGGACATTTTATTTTAAAAAGAAGTAGAATAAGAAAAATAAGCTATTAGTGCGGAATCGAACCTAGGTGGCCCGCATGGCATTCGGATACGCTAACCACTCAGCTAGACACCTTCCGAAAGCGAGATCAGAAAATAAAATACGAGACAATAAGGTCACGTGTCTTTAAATTAACCAATGGGAGTCGGATAACAATAACACACGGTCTACTTTATATATACATAAAGATTACGTTTTTCAGATTTCTTTTGGTGCGGTTCTTCGTGTTCTTCAAACAACAAAACAAAAACAACCCCCAACGCAAAACGATCGTCTATTTAAATAAACTGACTGATCTATATCATATGCTATTGTACCACTTTACAAGTCCACTGGCTTCAAATCATTGCTCGAACAGCCAGGACTGTATCACCATCGTGTATCTACATCCGCACACAGCAGGTGCACAAAACAACATGCTATAAAAGGACAGGTGTAAATTTCTCCGTGTATATTTTTTATAGACATACAGAACAAATTATCGCTTTTCATCCCCCCTGGTCCGAGCGAACAGTCTAACAGAATTAGATACATAAATCAACTTAACTAATGACACTAACTAAAGACTACAGACCGTACAACATTACTATAAGTCACCAAGATCTTGTCTGATTTATTGCTTTCCTTAATTACAGAACTTGTTTGTGTCTAAGAAAATAACTTGCAATTTACCTTATTTCGCCAGTAGCCATTGATTTTAAATGCAATCAATCAAGTAGTCTTCCGTCTGTCAGAGAACTTTCTCTTTGGTTTTATTTGGTAGTTTTTTTTATCAATCGAAAATCATTTTTAAAACCTTTGTATTTGAAACCTTCTAACAAAGAAAATACTTCCAAGGCCAAAAAATTACAAGTACACAGATCAATTTAGAGACAATGTCACACCAAGATACCAGAGACCATGTCACACAAAGCTACTAGAGAACACGTCACACCAAAGGATATGAGAAGACGACACACCAAGATACCAGAGAACACGTCACACCAAGCTACCAGAGAACATGTCACACCAAGCTACCAGAGAACATGTCACACCAAGATACCAGAGACCATGTCACACCAAGTTACCAGAGAACACGTCACATCAAAGTATATGAGAAGACGACAACCAAGCTGGCAGAGACAATGTCACACCAAGATACCAGAGACCCTGTCACACCAAGCTACTAGAGAACACGTCACACCAAAGGATCTGAGAAGACAACACAACAAGCTACTAGAGACCGTATCACACCAAGCTACTAGAGAACACGTCACACTAAGCTACCAGAAAACATGTTTCACCAAGCTACCAAATAACACGTCACGCCAAGCTACCAGAGAACACGTCACACCAAGCTACCAGAGAACACGTCACATCAAGCTACCAGAGAACACGTCACACCAAGCTACCAGAGAACACGTCACACCAAGCTACCAGAGAACACGCCACACCAAGCTACCAGAGAACATGTCACACCAAGCTACCAGAGAACATGTCACACCAAGCTACCAGAGAACATGTCACACCAAGCTACCAGAGAACATGTCACACCAAGCTACCAGAGAACATGTTACACCAAGCTACACGAGAACGTGTCACACCAAGCTACCAGAGAACATGTAACACACAAATATACCAGAGAACATGTCACGTTGACTAATCCAGCGCAAAGTCAATAAAAGCGTTGCAAAGTACACATTGACAAGGATAACGTAATAGTTCTAAAGGGTTATGTATCTCTCAAGAGTAAACGCAATTAAAAAAAAAACTATTACCGTACTGAAACGAAGCTCAGTCACAAGTATAAGTGTAGGCCCTAAATGTAAATAAAGAAAAAGTCTCTAAAAATGTAGTATTGCAGTTGCAGGCCTGGAGAAAGACACTGGGCTCGTGCGATGCATACGCGAAAAGGCTTATATTAAAGTCCTGGGAAGAATTTCTAGATAGAACCACGCAAGCTGCATAGGAGGAACACAGATGGTGGCAATGCGAGTCGTGTACCCGGATTCAACAAGTCCATACTTACCGTATATAAAGGTAAGACGCTGACAGTGCAAAAATTTGAGATCCGATACACACATTCTGCTGTGACGGTAGGATCTTATAAAACAAAACAACGATAATTGATCTTAAAAAAAAACACCATCCCATAGTCAACATAGTGCATGCACAACGACGACAAGACTATGGGGAATGTTCGTTCGATCAGAATAAACTAAACTCAATATGGTGCTTTCCACTTTCAACCCATATGATCGAAGAATTCATTGACTTGCAACAGGAAGTATCTTTCGATAAACCAGAATACGGGGATCGGCAACCTACAGTACGCGTGCCATACCTGGCACGCAAAGTGTAAATGACACGCCGATACCCCCCCTCCCCCATTAAAGGCAATTCAAGACTCTTCAAAAAGAGCAAAGTGAATTTGAGTCTGTTGGCACGCTGAATGAATTAGAAAATCCTACTTTGGCGCACTTTTATCAAAAATTTGCCGACCTCTGCACCAGAGGACAGTAAATCTAGTAACATGCTTATGCGCTCAGTACGGCGGCACGCAGATGTGTCTTTAGTGGCGCGCCAGCGTGTGGATAAAAAAAATGCACACGATGAGATAATACAACTCAAGGGGAGAATAAATCAGGGAATAAGGGATTGGGGCACCAGCACAATTTGCATTGCAACTTAACAGCGGCGTGCCAATATTATAAAAAGGCTTCCCGACCCCTGGCCTGGTATACATTCGACAAAACATCTGCTGTAATCGAAATAGAGACGTTAGAAATAACTTGGGCGCATAAGCAGGCAGGTGGGGCAAAACGGAAGGGGAAGAGATGGAGGGAGCGGGTTCTGGTAGGCGGCAGACATGGCGGGAAATGTAACATATGCCTAAGACCAATAGCAAAAGAAAGCAGAAAGACATAACACATAGACACAAGACATGAAGACACACGATGGAGCAAAGATTCCAGCACCAACAGCCGTCGGGTGGACACCTAGATAGAGAATCACAGATGAACGTTATGCACACACTGACATGGAGCACTCTTAGAAGAAGAAAAAATGGCTTGTGGAAAGAGAAAAGAAAGTGGGGAGGGGGAAAGGGAGTGAAAAACCACATCAATCAAGCAGCTTGAAAAACGTAAAGGTCATACTAATAACCTCGTGTGAGTAAATCTTGGACCATCGTGACCTGCACGATTTACCTAACGTGTACGTATTACGTCCGCCACCCTCCCTCCCCCCCCCCCCCCACACACTATCTCTCCATTTCTCGTACTCCATCGTTTTTATTTTTGGTAATGGACAAACGGTCAGGATGGGAACAAAAATATCTCGATGAGACTCGAAACCAATTTTCTCCCCCTCTCCCCCACGTTTCCCACAAGTAGGCAAATAATTGCTACCTTTTTTTTTCTCTCCAAGACCTGAGAGGTAGGGTAAGTGTGTGTGTGTGTGTGTGTGTGTTAATGTCGCTGAGCCAGCCGAAGAATGTAACTCAGACGAAAGGTGGTAATTACGTAAGTGGCTTATAGACACACACACACTCACTCCTCCGTCATCTCACACCATCATATCGACGTGCACGTTACACGCTGCCTCTAGTGTGGAGGAGTAATCTACCCATGACAGGAAACACTCAACATCTACATCAGCCATGAGGTGGTATGCAAACTTTTTGATAATCGTGTGCCGAATTAGAAATTCTAATTATTCAGCGTAGATAATACTTGAATTGCTTTTGGGATGAAACCGAGCAACGAAAAAAAGAAATAATCACGGAAGCGAGGTGAAAGGTCATCAGTTCAGTTAAAACCATCAATCCAAAAGGTTCTGGCTACAAAATTGATAGTGGTTCCCACAGTTTGTGTCTTGGTGCCCAAGGCGTGATCCGCGTTTTTCGTTACTTGATTTTCTTTCTATTTCGGTTCAATGTGATAAAAATGCCGATATTAGGTGAATTAACTGCTTTGGGTTAAGACGCCATCAAAAAACCTTACTTCACAAAAGGTGCATTTGAGTGTCAAAAGTTTCTGAACCTCTGATTTCGATAAAACAAAATGAACAATACAATTTCATAATTAAAAATTAGTCCGGAAACTATTGGGCTAATATAAAACAACATGTCGGCTAATATAAAACAACATGTCGGCTAATATAAAACAACATGTCGGCTAATATAAAACAACATGTCGGCTTATCGTAAATGCATTTACTAGGCATTTAAAAGACTTTTATTTTTAAATCATGCACTTTTAAAAGACTTCGTGTACATTTTACAAGTTGCAACAAAGGCAAAGCGGTCCATCTTATTATAGTCTTTGGTTGCAGTTACACAATAAATACTTGTATGATCCGTGTATTTGTATATACTACAGACAATGTGTCTTGTACGAACAGAGTTTCTGGAACTCTACGACACATTCTCTGTGCGCCTGTCCAGGTGAAGATACACTATACACCAGGGGCGTTCATGGAAATAGAAATCCTATTTAGGCACACTATTATCAAAATGTTGTCGACCCCTGGTGTGGCCTTACAAAAAAAAAAACTACTGCATAATGATTAAAAATAAAGGAAAGACGACAAGATTATCAAAACGCCGTAAAGACTTAAGATGGGCATCTGAATTTAATCTGAAACTAGCAGGGAAAAAAGGGAATAGGAAAACAAAAAAGGAAAAGTTAAGGGCGGCTGAGCATTGTGTTAGACACACAATCATCATTTACGCCGCGGACAATGGAAACTTACGAACGCTGTTACACTTTCCCCCCGTTGACTTACACGTTTTAATAAAGAGATGCTGTACTATAAAGGCCAAAGTTCTCGTTAACTCTTTTAACAAACAAAGGAAACAATCTTTTTACTCACCACGAAAACATTATTTGCACTTGCAATTCTCGTGTTGCTGTCTTTTTGTTAGGAGAAGATGGTTTAGCAGCTAGCAGTTAAAACCCCCTCTCTTGTCCTGTGTTGTTCCGTGCACTATCAGCTTTCAACTGCACTCATAGATATATGTATAATAGACCCAGCTTTAAAACACATCTTGCGGACACTGCTACACACATGACACAGACAATTGAAGACGCACTTTACATCACACACACGTCGTCGGTTGAAGCACATCCGGTAACCCGTCCAATGTAGTCGGTACAACACAAAAAACAAAAACACATCACACGCGACACACTTCAAGACCCTCGGACACACAACACAAGCTCATAAACTCATAAGATCGTGTTGTTTCTCTTTTAATCCCAAGTGTACTAACGTTGTGTATTCAGAACAAAGTGAAGAAGAAAAAAAGAAAAAAAAAACAACAACACAATAAGTTTGTCACTGGTCAGGTGAAATTATTTGTCAACAAACGCGGCCCGCGGGATTTCACGACCAGGCCAGGCCATGCCAGCAGCCAACTTGAGCAGATCTTAACCAATCAGATTTCTCATTACCTCTGCCAATATAACACACCCGCACGTGGGCTGCCTACACACACACACTCAATGAAGGAGAAAAGAAAAAAATCACATTATTTTTTAAGTATTCCATCTGGCGCACTGTTTTTCCACCAATCCAGAAACTTCACGTGTATATGTGTGTGTGGGGTGTGAATTGTTTCACTCACTTCAAACACGCCAGTCACGAAACACAACACAGTCAAGCGAACAACCACGGAGCGTTAACTCTACACGAGTTTCATAAATGTTAAACGACCACATGAACTAAAGTAAAGTTACTATATTATGTTCGAAACGAGAAATCCTCCCTCCCGTCAGCCTCGGTGAAGAGACCAGCTGATTGCAACACACTCGACACACTATACTATAAACAAAACACTGCCCGCTATTTTTTTTCTTCTTTTTACTTCATTGTTTTGTTTCACTAGTGTAAGAAAGATCAACACAGAAAAAGAAATTCGCTAAATTTCCAAGGACCAGACTTCACGTGTGAGAGGGCGATGGCGAAATCACTCATTCGCCACACCAGGCGCTTTCTTCTCATGCTCGTCGGAGGCAGGGAGGGGGGGGGTGGCACGCTCCATTTCCCACTCCCCACTACACAACAAACAATTTGTTTTTCCAGCAATATTTCTTCCCGGCGCTTAAGTTCGTCTTGAGATTAAATGAACTAAAATCTTTATGTAATTCTCACCAACAGATGCTAGAGCTCCCCCCCCCCCCCCAACCCGTTAGATTAATTAGATAAGAATGCAATATAGCATAAGAACGTCTCCCATACTACACGTTTTTGTATTCCTCACCGGTATTCAATTGTACACGGGAATCAATATCGAGTATAACCACCTCACCTCCCACCTCCCCGGTCCTTTCTTTGCCTCTATTACGACCAGCCGTTCGATAACGGAGCGAGGTAAAGATGGTTGTGACGTAACATATTCCCAGAATCACCCCCTCCCCCCCCCCCCTCGGGGGAGCGAATAAACAAAGCTAGAAAAGGGGAGAGGGAAAAATACCACAACACCAGATGCTTTTAAAATTCCAAATAAATCAATAATTGATTTTTTTCTCTCTTTCTTCCTCTTTTTACTCCCGCTCTCCCACCCCCACAACCCCCTCTCTCTCCCCAGGGTCCACACATGTCACCTGGCAAGCCGAACGTGTAACCCGTTAACTACCTTTGCCACGTTGGCCTTCGCCCTAAGTGAGAGGCAGAGAAACTCAAGGAGAAAAAGAGTGAGTGAGAGAGAAAAAAAACAACAGAAATTCTCTTCATATTTTTCCTAATATCACAATAAAAGAGAAGTATTATTTGCAACAAAAAAAATCAATAGGCATTATTTTTATATAAAGGTATCTTTATTGAAAACGGAAAATGTTATGGTCTACTATAAATTAGAAAGGTTAAGTACACACGAACGCCCCGCCCCATGCGTCAGCGTTGTGCCGGGGGGGGGGGGGGGATTTCGGAGGCCGCATTCACAATTAAATGCAAACTATTTAGGAGCCTCCGCGCAAACAGTGTCGGCACACGCAAAAGGGTAGTTAAGCAGAGTACACGCGAACCCTGCTCCCTCCGCAGCACCCACTCACCCAGCCACATTGTTTTTTTTAAGAAACCCACAACTGAAGAAAAAGTCAATTCTATAACTGACTTGGTGTTTGTGGTGAAATAACTAACTTACACAGGAACAGAATCACACGAAGATTGAAACCGAGATCAGAAGAAAAGTGGGTGGGTAAATGGTGTTTGTGTGTGTGTGTGTGTGTGTGTGTGTGTGTGTGTGTGTGTGTGTGGAGAGGGCGGCGAGGGTTTAAATATCCAGACGTCGACGGTCCACTGGACACACCTAGGAAATTAAATGAGAGAAAATTGATGGATTTTTGTTTTTAAATCGCTGATTTCTAGACTAGAAGAGATGCGAGGCAAAAAAGTTAGCCCATTACTTGTGACGATCAAGATTAGAAGAAATCTCTACGATAAAAAAATGGGCGCAGTGGCCGAGCCGGCAGCGCGTTCGGATGGCGTACGGAAGATCCTGGGGTTCGAATCCTGGTGAAGGCTAGAGTGTGTTCCCGGGTATAAAGGGTGACCCTGGGTCTACCCGGATCTGATGGGTACCTGACTTTAATTGGGGTGAAGTAAAGTCGGTTGGCCACACAATCGTCTAGTATGCCGTGACCACAGAAACTGGTAAACGCTGCTTCACCTGCCCCCATGGATCAATTTAGTCAGACGTGATTACGTTACTTACTTGACGATCAGTGAAAAAAAAAACAAAAAAAAACACCAAAACATACCATATAATTAATACAATGTATATTACAAGTACCTATTTCAGAAGCTACCCATACAGACGCAAAGGCACGGTTCCTTCCAGTAGAAAGCAACAGGAGCTGGATTATTTCTTGACAAACCTAGAAACATTGAACACGTGGTGCTGTATTTCTATTAGAAATCGATGAACAAGGTTCGACAATAATTGAAAACAACAATTCTTTAAATCCGATGCTTCATTTAAATCGGACCGCAAATGAATGTGATCCGCATAATGCCCCCAAGCCAAAACCGCCCCATGTGTTTAAAATGATGTTCGGCGGTCAGGGAGCTGGACTATATACTAATTATACTGGACAAAACTACAACAAAAAAATGTAACTGAAGCTTGTAATAACAGCAAACAACAAACAAACAAAAAATGATGAGAGAAATTAGAAATGAAAAGAAATGACAAAAGAACATCAGAAACAATGTATCAAACAATAAAGCCGACATCTTCTTTGAGCACATTCCCAGCAGTAATGAAAAGCTACAACCTTAAGACACGCGTCTGATCCCACTGAGATTTGCTTATAAAAATTTTAGACTTAAACAGAAGGTTTCCAAATAGTTTTTTTTTTATGGAAGGGGTGGGGAAGAGGAATAAACTCCATATCGGCATCATGAAATAACTACACAGAAACAACACTGCGTACAACTGTATACATATAGAAGAAAGTCCTTGACAAAAAATAACAACGAGGATTGCTGATACGGGATCGATAATTATAAAACAACAACATGTTTCAATTGGAACACAGAGATGTAGAGTTTTCTTCGCTAAATCCTTTCCGTATTTATTTTTCCTAGTGAGTTTTTTTTTGTGTTTTTTGTCTTGCTATCTTTTCTTCTTGTTTTTTTTTTTTTCACTGATTTCAACTTGAACATTTGAACATTATTGTGTCTATTATCTACTCTTTTTTTTTTCGAAGGAAAAAGAGAGGGGTGTGATAACAACTTATACCACATGCAAGGCAAGATCAAATGCTTATAAGTACTCATTCTTTCCGGGCGTGAAACGGGTTACCTGAACAAACCAGGAATAGCAACAAATTAATATCATTTAAAACGCTAGACTCAAATTACGGATAAGCGTAGTAGGACGCAATAATCTTCTTTCTAGAAAGAGCGTCTGTAACAGAAACGATAAGAACCTAATGAACGGCCTACGGTCCAATCAAATACTCCGTTTCCTAGAAACACGGCCACGTAGACATTTAGTCAACTTCAAAGCGATTTGCTAAATCACAAAATGGAAAGAGGGGGAAAGGGTGGACGTGGTCTAACTTTGTGGCCGCTGCAGTGTTGTTCTTAGATAAAAAAAACAACAGAAACCCTTTTATCCTCGTTAATTTTAAAATGGGAATAAATAGGGAGTCGTAAAAACACAGACACACACACGTGTCGTTAATTGCCTTTTCATTGACAATTTCTAAAGCCAATTTCTAAAAATAGATGAAACACAAAAGCGACAAGATAGGAGGAACGAATGTTGTGGGTATTCCCGGTGAACCGATTCTTGGAAACGTAAACATCTGTATCATGAGAAAAAAAAAAGAAAAAAAAAAGGAGATAAAGTCCGAAGAGTCGGTTCTTTATCACTAAACTACTTTTAAAGAGCTAAACACAATTGTGCCATGGTACTCTAAGTGTAGTACAGTACAATGAAAATAACAACTATGGGGATATAATGTCATACAATTTAACAGTGTTTTCCTAATGCCGGATAGTGACCCTGTAACGAGACGAGATTGACAAATTACTGGGTGGCGAAAAGACAAAAAGACGACAAAAGTTGACGGTCTAGTCTCTAGGCCATATTAATGGACTTCTACTAACCATGCTATCCAGCACTGATTTGTACCTGACTTAAGTAAGTAGAAATAAAGTAAAGGTGGCTCGGTATTGTGCTGGCCACACAATCCACAAGACAGATGTGACCACAGACAGTGGTGAACGCTGCTTCACGGACCTATGGTTCAATTTGGTCAGACTGGATACTTTACTCCAGGAGTCGGCAACCTTTTGCTAACAGTGTGCCAAACTAAGATTTCTAAATCTTTCAGCGTGCCAACAACTTAAAAGTCAACCTGCCCTATTATATTTGTTTTCTTTTTTTTTATACGACAATTACTCCGTAGCCAGACCAAGGCCAAATGCAAAGAAAATCTATAGAGAAAATCGTTAAATAGTTTTATATTTAATTTTAAAAAATAACGTGTTTGTGATTATCATCATATTTATTTGCATTTATACCGAATACAATTTTTTATTACGAAATTTTCTAATTTATGTTAAATATTTTGTAAACATTAGGCTATCATTTCATAAATATCAAGCAACTGCAGCTAATATTAAATTATAATATTTTGTTCTCAATTTAACTGAGTTTTTTTTAAAATTAATTTGTTCAAGATAGTAGATAAGAACAGACCCAAAAAAATCGAATATCATTAGACGGAATTGATACGTAGTAATCTTACAAACTGGGTAGCTAATCTAATGTTTATAAAATGTGCATATAATTTTTGAGTCATATAATATTTAAATAATTATCAACTACTTTTAACAGTTAGGTCATGATAAACTTATAAATTGTAAAGTTACAAGTTCTTTTATAAAAGAAAAATAAGAAACATTATATTTAATATTAGAAATATAACCACAAATGAAACGTGCTAATTATCTCCCTTTAATTAAAATAAAGTTTCTAAATTTGATTTAATAGTGATGCCAAACAAGTTATGTTTTGTAATATAACAAATATTACTGACTAATAATTATTTATTTATATAAATCCAGCATTATGGTATTCATTACAATATTTAATTATTAGAGATCTAAAAGCAATTTACGTAAATCAGTTGTAAATAAACATTTCCTGCATTAATTGTTTGTCCGTTTAACCCACTTGATTTAACCCGTCCTTGTTAATGCGTTCAACTAACTGAAATGTGTCCCTCTGTCATTAAGAAAAATCGTCTTCAACAGTCAGTTTTCCTCATTAAGAACTGGAAAATGTTTTATATTTTAAACATGAATAATTACAACAATTGTATAATGCTATTAAAAGTATTTTATATTTATTAAAGTAAAAAAATCAAATTTTTTTTACGAATTACTTAGGCTTAATTTATGTTTGATTATAGAAGATAAGCATAAAAACTATTTTAAATGTAATTAGTCTGTATGAATTAATGAGCGCCATATCTTAAATTCTTTTTGCTAATTTATAATAGCGGATACATATTTAGTCATGAAGGGTAAGTGATCTCTTTGAATGCTTAATACAGCTTTCATGTGCAATAAATAATGTTCACAAGTGTAAGTTAAACCAAAGGCTGAAATTAAGCGAATGCCTAGCAGTTGAGAATAGCAGATGATTTTCTTAAGCAACTTCCATCGAGATTTTCTCGCTAATTAGCAAATTTCGATGCCCATTCTTTTTTTAAATGTTTAAAATTCCACTGGCTGCGTTTGAAAATCGCCAATATCCCTCCACTTAAAAAGTACATTTAAATTTAAGAAAGTTGTAGATCTAGAAGATCAGGCCAGTTAGGCTTGATGTTGTATGAAAAAATTTGTCCATGAATTTGAAAGTCTTGCCTTTGTTTAGAAAATTCCACTTTGAGTGTTTCAATGTACTTCCGCGTCTTTGTAAATGCGTTCAATGCGAACATGTGTCACTCTGTCATTCAGAAACATTGGCTTCAACACTCAGCTTTCCTCATTCAAAACAGGAAAATGATGTGGGCTTTTTCCATTAATAAAAAAACACCTCTTGGAGGTCTCTCGCGTGCCATTGACAAATCGATCTGCGTGCCAAAACTTGGCACGCCTGCCTTAGGGTTGCCGACCCCTGCTTTACTCTAGAGTCTAGTAGCCGCATACATTACACGACTATAAAAGCCTATATGTTAAACCCCAAGCAGACTTCTGTGATATTTAAACCTTTATGTTCATAGACGTCACTGAAACACGATATAATATGATAGATGTAAATTGTGTGGTCATTCATATTTGTTCTATTATTATGTTACTTATAGGTTAGTATGGGCAATATATAGGCTAGTATAAAGTAATCCGTTGGTCCAAACTGAACCATAGGGCCGACAAAAAAAGTTTCTGTGGCCACGGCATACGAGGGGATTGTGTGGCCAGCACAACGCCCAGTCCCCCCTTATTTTTTCCCCGAACTAAAGTCAGGTACCCACCCGAGCTGGATAGTCTCAGGGACACCCTCCAGACCTGGGGAAAAAATCCTAGCCTTCCCCAGGATTCAAACCCAGCAACTTCGGTACTTCAGCCGAACAAGATGCCGCTCGGCTACTGGGCTAGTATAGGCGGTATAAATGTTAGTGGGTCACGAGTCACGAACTAACCGGTTCAGTACGAACAAACTTACGTTTGTAAAACGCTGTATTTTATATGAAGATTGGTTTAATGAGTCAGTTCAGCGAGGTGCAAAAAAAAAAAAAACACAACCCAAAACAAACGTATTGAACAAAAAAACAAAAAAACACAACTTTACTCGCCTATCTGCAACAGTAAAGAATGGAATCAATCATGATTAGGTTCAGTTAGTTTTGTTTTTTGTTTTGAGTTTTTTTCTTACTCGTTAAGCCGTGATTTGTGGATGCTGTACATTTAGAACATCGCCTAAATGTATCATGGGATATAAACAAACACATAATTCACGTCTCAGCAGATTGTAAAGGTAAAGTCATGTGATCACTTTCAGCACTTTTTATCTTGCGTGAACATCCGGGCGGTTCTATAAGTAGGGCTAAGCTTCACCTTTTCCAATGAAAAGGGGGTCGAATACTTTTAGCTACAGGTGTGCGTATAGGTGCAGCATAAAATACAAGCCTTCTCCTTCTTTTTAAAATGCATTTTTTTTTTACAAAAGGTAGACAAAATATCCAAAACCACAAAACCGAATGGTACCGAATGGTACCGAAGATCAAAGAAAGGAAACACGTGTCGACACCTGGTGAATTTCTCTTAAAGTCAACTTTAATAGAAAGAATCGATAAAAAAGAGATTAGAGGGGGGGGCGTATTGCACTAAACCATCACCCAGAAACAAAAGCAATGAAGAACACGAAAAACAGTTAAGCCCTTTTAAATAAAATGAACAAGAAAGACTTACCCGCAAGCGAAAATAAATACACACGCGCGCGTTGGCATTGAATAAAGCATACAAACAAATCAAGATAATCTTTACGAGTTAAAGGATTAACAGTTAATCACCGAAATCTATTTTTTTACCCCCCCCTCTCTTTGCCTAGCCAATGTACGGCAGTAAGAGAGACACATAATACTTAACAAGGTGTAGATCTAAATCTACATTATTAAACCAAGATGGTCATTTTGGCTATTGTGTATCAATTTCTTATTGTGTGTATGTGTGTGGGAGAGAGAGAGAGAGAGAGAGAGAGAGAGAGAGCGGGCACAAAGAGATTAAACAAAACTATATTTAAAAAAGATAATTTTGAAAAAAATGGGGACTTTGATTTATTAGCAATGACACTATGTGAAATGCGCCATATAGTATGATATAGAGTGGCGCCCTATAGAGTGGCGCCCTATAGAGTGGCGTGATGTGTAAAGATAAGACAAGAAGAAAAAAACAAACACAAGAAGTCGACTGAAGTTGTTATAAAATATCTGGGTGTGGCAAGTCATGTCAGGAATGTGATTAACTCTTACAGTACAGTCAATAGTCCACCAGTTGGCGCTGAATATAGAACATGATTGCAGGAAACCTTGCTACGCGTGTCACATTGCCATTTGCGAAGAACACGCTGTTGGTATAGTGTTGTTTTTATTGCTTTCTTTTTTTTAGAACATGTGTAATGTGTGTTACACCAAATGTTTTTGTACAAAGCCCCAGCTATCACTGGGGTATGGCGTCAAATTGAGATACAAACTAGAAACTGAGTGTTGGACAGTTTCGTCTTTGCGCATATTTCAAAACTGTAAACATTTACGTATATTTAAACTAAAATTTACAACAAAACATATGTCCCTTTCCATTTACGCACTAATGTTTAGCTTTTGGCATTGAAATATGTTCACAAATGTTATGCACAAGCTAAAACAATGAACAAGGGGCAAATAGTGATTTCTAACTCAATTGCTTTTACTTTTTAGAAGGAACTTTTGTTGGTCAATATCCAAATACATAGCTCTAAAAGTCAAATCGCATAGCCGTTTATTTTTCCAAAAACTACTACCTATCCTAAAAAAAAAAAAAGGTAATAAAAATGTGACGCCTCTGTCGGATGTTGCGTAAGTCACACCAGATTTGAGAAGATTTGAGCGCGTGCAAACTCACAATCAATGGCGGTCATGGCAGCAGAGTGCGGTGACGGGGGGGGGGGGGGGGGGGGGAGAAAGGTGATGGGCGGCGTTTCATAACAGTTTTGTAAAAGTTCCCCTCAACAATAGAAGCAGCGACACCAGATGACGGTAGGGGCGCGAACTGTTATAAACGAAACAAACCCTATCGTGTGGGTGTGTGTATGTGTGTGTCGAGTATGTAAAAGGGAAATATTGACTCGAGTAACATGTGGCAGTAAGAGGCTAGCCGCGCTCTGGGTCCGACAGTCAATGGTCAGATCAATAACAGCCAACGTAACACCCAACCAAACGGACCTTTGACAATGATGGGTGGAAAGGGGAAGGGGGGCGTGAGGGAGGCGGTTTACAGAATCACTACTGACTGCCTCCTGGCTAATATGCTACCAAACGTCCCCCCCCCCCTCCTACGGGTGACTAAAAGTCCGGGCTACAGCAGGGTTAAGTCCGACTTCCTGTTTCTCCAGCACATTGTAAACTGCTGACTCAACAATAAATAAACTCGTCGACAGTACCGCATGGTCCTCGAATGACGAATTGGCCATTAAATCTCAGGACTAATTATAAACCAGGTGTTCTCAACTCTCTCAAGCTGTAAACCCCCATACATTAAATTACAATTCTAGATGCATAGTTTTGGTTTCTTGTACCTCACCCTTTCACTTTGAACGCATTCGCCGCCCCAGACCCTCCCTTATCAGTTAAACACATTAAAAAAAAAACATTTTTTTTAAAAAAAAAGCAGGAAGATTATTTAGAAAGTGTTTGATCCTATATAGAAATATAGACACATTCTGTACGGTCCACGTGGGCTTCTTGGATCAGACGACACCCAGATATCAAGTCAACAGACACAACTTTCTTGTATGACGTCAGGGAAGGGAAATAAGGTTCAATCACTACCCACCTCCGCCCGCCCCCGCCCCTCCCTATCTTTATCTCTCTCCACGAGCGAAGACCGGGAACTCGAGGGGAAACGCCAAATGAGGGAAATGGAATCGTTCTCCGGGACAGTTAAGTCTACTTCCGGTCTCTGAGCTGAACGTAGAATCATACGGTCAATGTTGAATTATGTCATAAGGTCAGTGGTTTTTGTTTTCTTAAACGGGAAAGGAAAGGGAGGAGGGTGGCGACTTAAGAAGAAAGTAACAACTTCAATTGTTTTTTTTTTTTGCAAAAACACTACTAGACTATACTAGTGGTCCAATAAACACAACAACAACAAAATTAATAATAACCCTCACAATCAACACTATATTAAGAATACAATAACAGGATGAATGTAAAATGTAACAATAAAGATGTGCCAGATGTTGTTTATGAATATACAAACTTTCTCATTTCTTGAAACAGTTTTTTGTTAACTCACTCGCAAGACGTAGAATATTTTCATTCAAACGTATTGACGTATTAACTGTAGCTGTTTAACCATGTAAGAGCACAGTGTAGCTTAATATGTTCAATGAAGTGTTCGATTTGTTTTCTTCCTGTATGTGTTTACTTTAATGGTTGCCTGGGCTATTTGTGGATACAACAACAATCCATAATGAGCGATTTATTAGTTAGGAGTTTTTTTTACATTTCAAATCGCGAACGAAACCTAAGCATCTCTCTCACTGCACGGAACACCGAAGCGTGACGTTTCCTATTCACACACACCATCACACACACACACACACACACACACACACACACACACACACATACACACACACACATACACACACACACACACACTCGTGAGCTCACACACAGACACATGCACGTTTCCTGTGATCTTCCTGTCTGTTTAATAGGCTACCCGCGTTGCGCGGCTCGTCTGCATTAAGATCTCGTCAGCATTTCTAGATGTCAGTTTACACCGGGGGCCTGCCTGTCACATGGAGCCGGACGCTCGATGCGCGCGGTTTCCAATTTAGGGTTCCTTAACCGCCCGGTTTCAGTTGACATCTCTGGAAAACCATCTATGAGTCTGTCAGAACTGTATAAGACCGCTGTAGAAGAAAGCTACGTTTTCCAACCACCACAAATGTACGTATATAAAACAAAAGCACGAACACTTCAACTTCAAATCTAACAATAGAAACTGTTTGTACGGATGCACGCGAAAGTGGAAATATATATCGAGACGCTAGACGAGGGCTGAAAATCAATGAGTCTTTAACGATGCTACGAAAGTAAATAGAATCAATTATTCACAGGATATTTAGTCTATAACGGAAACATATTTACACCAGCTCTTTGTAAATATGTTAAACATATATTTGTTTAAGACAGTGTAAAGAATTTCCTAATACACACTAAAGGATTCACAAACTTTGAACTGTTATATCAAGTTTGCCCCTCTAACGGTAGCATTTGACCTACATTGCTCAACATTGGGCATGAAATGTATATGTCTAATCTTACAAACGCTTAAACTATACTGAAGTTACTTTTCACCATAAACTTTCATTATTTAGTCCTTCATTTTGAAAAAATGTTAAGTTGTCAAGTCTTCCTGGCTAGTTCAGACAACACATTCTTTGTCCGAACGCCACTCGGGCAGAAAGAGAGCCTTTGCACATACGAAATAAAATAATAATCAAAATAGAAACGTAATTAACTAACACGACGCTAATAACACCATTAGACAAACGACGATCGTATCAGTTTTACCAAACCTATTTTTAGAAAAGAAACAAATAAACTTTAATACGGCAATCGATCGACATTTTCTATTTTTAATTTTCTTTGACTAAGTCAATAGTAAAAGAGCAGTGCGTGTTGTTTTTTTTTCTCGGAAGTTTATTTTTGTTTGTTTATGTTTATGACCGCACAGAGAAAAACATCAAAGTCTAGTCTATTTTGATCAGGGTATGAACATAAACATTCTGTGGGTAAACTAATAAAACCCCCAAGGCCTTCCTGATTCCCCAATGTTTCGGTTCAACCAATGATTCAGGAAGGCGATAAAGACCATTTATTGTTTGGTCCAGCGTAATATCTTCTTCTCAACGACAGTATTCGCGCAGTCACCGGAAATACACGTTACAAATTTCTTTAATCACAATGGAATTTGCTCAAGTGTGTGGGGGGGGGGGGGGGCGGCGACACATGCGCGTGCTGGTTGAGATCACGTGACATTTTTACGTCACTCTCGGAAAAGTTAACCAATAGATTTGATCCCAACGGTGATAGCTGCACTACAGCTTTACCAAAGGTGCGATACTCGCTGCAGTTATACCTCCTGACTATACACACATTTTAGTGTTTGTTGATAAATTTCAATTGTATAGCTGGAACTATTAATAAGTATATGTTTACTTTAAAAAAAAAATTAACGTGTCAATAGCTACACCGTGAAAGATCTACATAGATCAAATTAACTCATGAATTTGACGATGCATCAAACCCTATTAACGAAAATGTTATTAATTTCTTGACCTCCCCTCCCCCCAATCTTCAATTCTATTCTTGCTTTAATAATTGCGACACAAACATGCCCAGGTCAAAGGTTTTGTATCGCACTAAAAGAAACGAACAATTCTGAAAAGACAACAACAACAACTAAAAATATATATAAAAGACATCTTGTAACTTTTTTTTGTATCTATTTTGATACTTTGTTATCCTCGTGTAAGAAATGTCATCGCCTCACGCCATCGTATTATCATCCACGGCTTGACAATACCCACACTCGCGACGACGCCCCTCCTGTGCTATTTTCGGCAAGGGGTTATAAATAGACACTGGAAATAGGTCACCGCGAACGAATATGACTGGCGGAGAGTATTATTACAGCTAAAAATAGACTTTCTTTTTTTAACGAACGGAAAGACAAGAGAGAGAGAGGGGTCGATCTATGTTGCCAATTAAGGAGATTTTCTTTTTGTTTCTTGTTGACGTATCTATGACACCTAAACATTGGAAATATTTTCACTCCACAACACAATGAACATCGGGGGGGGGGGGGGGGGGGCGGAATATTTCGGTCTAAAGCAGGGGTCGGCAACCTACGGCACGCGTGGAACACTTGGCACGCAGAGATATTTTCAATGGCGCGCGGATGATCCTCCCCCCCGTCCAACAAAAAATAGAAGGCTATTCAAGTCTCCTTAACAAGGAATTGAGTGCTAAAGCAGTATGCCTTTTAAGATGCTGACACATGAAAAGGTTGCCGATCCCTGGGACTTTATAGCATGATAAATAGTACAAAAGAATATTATTTATTTTCTCCTACTTTTTCCAGATTTTATGAAATAATATTATATATGCCTACACTAGTACAGTCTATACCCATTGATTCATTTGCACAATTAATTTAAATTCCGCTGAAACCAACAGACGTGTGTACAATAAACTACAATCAGCATACAATATTTGAAAGTTACATGGCTTTTTCTACACACTGAGAGCTTCGCTTGTGTTAAGGGAGTAAACTTCAGTGTTTTATTTTTTAATTGACACTGTTTATTTTTGTTACTAATATCAGCGAAGAGCGAAAACAATAATAATAATATAAAAATAAAAATAACAATAATAGAGCGTTCTCAGTAGGCGGAGCTTAAGTTTTTTTGTGTAAATTTAGTGACGTATTTGTGTAAATATAGAACCCACTTGAGGTACAAACGTAACGTGGTGAAAGTAAATTACTTCTTTATCATGCAAAATTCACATCTGAATATTGGCTATCCTACTCAAAAATAAGGAGGTAAATAGTAGTACTGTAGATTAATTGATTAATGTGATTAGGCTAGGGCCGGCTAGACCTATTTACACTTTCAATTTCACTTTATAGGCCTACACTTTTAATGTTTGTTAGGCTAGGCTACGATGTCAAGCGATATTGTTGGTGAATAGGCTATCTAGTCAAGTCACTATTAGGCTCACATCGTCTATGATCTATGTCTATGATAATAATAAAATAGCCTATTTTATTTAACATACATAATACAGCTTAAATCTTAATAAGACTTAAAACACAACAATCATTTAAAAGAAGCTCGAGCCTATATGAAACTTTATTAATACAGCGGCCATATTTAATTGTACACCATTACTCAAAGTAAACACAAATCACGTGCTTTTTGTCACGGGATTGCAAACGCCCTATAGTAGATGTATAAATACATGATTTAAAAAATAAAAACAGAATTAAATCAAATAAGGGGAACATATTTCAAATAGTAACTGGATAACAAAGAATTAAAAAAAAAGAAGTGGGTGATTCTACGAATGCAAAGAATTATGATATAATTCTAGTATATGTTTGTTTTTTAATAGAATAACATAAATAGAGAAATCAAACTAACTAAGCTTAACTAGACATATCGTCAAACATTCTTCCAGAAATAAGCACAGACCGACTGTCCGGTATAAACCCAGAGTAGATAGAGAGAAAGGGAGAGAGATGGAGGGGGAGAGAGAGAGAGAGAGAGAGACAGACGAGAAAAGAAGAACGGGGATTTCGTGATAAATGGAAAAAAAAATAGAGGAATTAGAACAGCTTGCAATGAGGGAAGGGGGAAGGGGGTGAAGATTAGTTCAATGATCGCAATTAGTCCAGATCGCATGACTCATACAGCATACACGAGAAGAGAGACCAGAGCAGCATTTTTGACCACGTATCTGTACGTTTGATATTTGATACTTTTTTTTTCTTGGTGATATCTTTGGTGCATATTAGTCTATATGTGCTTGACACGTAGCGTTTAGATTGACGACCCTCAAATACATGTATAAAGTTTGACACGCAAGTCACAAATTGCACACAAAAATATGAAGTGACTAATCCACTTTTAAATGGTGCGAAGTCAGCAGAAACTAATGTATTTATTTTTTACAGAAATGGACTCTTTGCGTCACAATTGAGCAGCTTTTGCATGAAGCTTCATATGAAGATCAGCATAGAAAAAAAAAATATTTTTGAAGACTTTGAAAATAGCTCTTTTTCTTTTTATTGTTTCAAAACAAAGTGACCTTTTAAT
Source organism: Anisus vortex (assembly GCA_949126835.1). Classification (NCBI taxonomy): domain Eukaryota; kingdom Metazoa; phylum Mollusca; class Gastropoda; family Planorbidae; genus Anisus; species Anisus vortex. The sequence goes on from OX421498.1 coordinate 36,041,059, forward strand.
ATTGGTCTACTCAATTATTAGCTAAGTGTTTTCCAAAGTTCTATGTTTCGTAACTTCTCAACTTTTGAACTTTTTATTTTAATATTTCGGAACTCAACAAAACTCTTAACCGCTACAATTTGAAATTCCTAAACGTTCTATAGGCAAGCATGAAAAGAAAAGTTGTGTATTTAATAAATCGTTGCCTTAAAAAAATAAAAGTGAAAATGAATGGTCGAAGACATTGGACAGCATTTTACATAATTTAAAGACATCGTATGAAAAGCTAAAACTTTCAACACAATCTAGTGAGTCGGTCAAAAACGTGTATTTTTTAACGTTTTGATACGAAAAAAAAAAAAAAAAAAAAAAAAATTCTGCAATATAGATTTAGTCTGCATTTTATGGGGCGCGTTCGACTGGCGATCCGAAGGTGCTGGGTTCGAATCCTGGTGAAGCCGGGATTTTTTCCCAGGACTTGAGGGTGTCCCTGAGTCTACCCAGCCCTGATGGGTACCTGACATTAGTTGGTGTAAAGTAAAGGCGGCTGGGCATTGTGCTGGCCACACATCCCCTTGTATGCCGTCGCCCCAGAAACTGGTGAACGCTGCTTCACCAGCCCTATGATCAGTTTGGTCCGAAGGGTACTTTACTGCATACATTTAAACAAAAAATTTAAGCTTTGTTTTGTTGTCATCTAACGTTCTAGTGAAAACTACGAAATTGCTGTAACTCACTTGACTATAAAATATTTTATCAAGTAACCTTCCAGCACGGAAGTATTTCATAAGTAAACACAATTTAATTTATGAAAAGAAAACAGAAACCAACTGACACAAACACACGCGCTGTTTGCCCATTCAAAGGGGAAATAATAATTTCTAAAAGGGGAGGCGATTATTCCGAAGTTTCTAGTTGATTAAAAGCATTCTCCGTTCATAAAGTCTATTTGTTAATTTTTGTGGAGGCGTTTAAGACTATATGCTGAACATGTCGCCTGAGTCAATATAGTGGACGATGGATTGGGGAGAGAATTGAAGAGGATGGGGAGAGAATCTATGCGGATGGGGAGAGAATCTATGCGGATGGGGAGAGAAGTGTATAAATGAAATGAAAACCTTCAAATACTGCCTTAAAATTTCATTATAATTCTGGTACTTCAGTAGACAGGAGCAATTGAATTATTCAAACTTCTAGTTTTTTTCTTCCTAACGGATGAACAAAATGGTGAAACAACGATTTTTGGTCCAGTCTTTTTTTTAATTATTATTTTTTCGCCTCCAAGAGAAAATATTTACTCGGCGACGGAAACAAGTGGGTTCCCGTTTGTGACGGCATCACACACAGACAAACACACATACAACAGTATACACACACACAGACACATGCATACACACATAGAATGACACACATACAAACACACGCGTGCCTTCATCTCCCTCCCCCGCCTCGAGCGATGAATGGACGGGGGCTGAATTCCACACGGCATGTACTCAGTGACCACTGCGACCTGTGTCCGGTAAATCAAACAGCTGACACCGTTGGGGGGGGGGGTGAGAGAGCAGAAAGACGGCTCGGCACCAAACATCGCAACAGTTGCAGAAATAGGAAAGAGGGGAAAAGGAAGAGGGTGAGGTGCTAGGGGTCGGGGTCATCCCACAAAAGAACGGTCAATGCCCTCCATTTTGCAGGTGCGCCATTCATTTTCAGGACAATATAACTAACATGGAGGTTCACGTGATAAAACATCAAAATAAAAAAAAAGTTCCAAGAAAGAGAAAAAAAAAAGAAAAAGGAAATGAGTGCTGGTTAATTACTTCTTCCCGTTTTATCACAAACAAAAACGAACATCAGAACTGCAAGGCCATATTGTCAAATTTAAAAGCAAATATTATGTACAGCATGCAACAGGCATAGCTTTATATTCTCATGTTGTATCAAAGTTGTTGTTGTTGCCGTTGTTGCTGCTTTAAAAAGAAAAGGTGTATGACGTTATAGCAGTTTAAAACTAACAAATTATAACAGATTATTGTTGCCGGTATAATGAAAACAAAATGTCCCCATGTCAAATTGATATAGTGGTGAATGCAGTGGACATCAATATACCCAGGCAAGACATATATGTTAGATCAAACAATGCAGAATGTATGCCTTCACTTATGAAGTCGGTGAGTGAAGCTATTAAAAACAAAACAGACCAACAAATACTAAATGAGAGAAAACCTAAGAGGACCTCATCGTCCCATCAATATTCACATACAGTGCCTCTCATCTTTTTTTAAATCTATCAGACGCCTCCAGATACAATTAACGATATGCAGACAGAGTAACTGGCAAACAAAAATGGCAACAACATTCCATGTAGTCATAATTACATCTTCAGCAACAACGAAAAAAAAAATAATACAAGAAAATAAATGTAAGTCGCCATTTAGTACGGTAACTAAATACAGCAGTCACGTGTTTTCACAACCAGTGCATGTCACACACGCTGCTAAAAATAAATCGCATGGAAAATGAAGGACCAACAAGAACGTAAAAATTGTCTCCCTGATATTATAGTACTTAAGGAGAATGTTCTAGTTGAATCAAACGAAAACTAGCCACAGCCCATCTGAATGTAACGGATATGTATTTATGTTTTCAAAATGTTAACATTATAACCACTCTACCTTACGCATTACACTATTGTTCTTTAAATACAATACTTACATTTTCTTGGTAATGGCGAAGAAAGCCCTCAGCAACATATGCATGGTGTCATCCACTTGAATGGCTGCACGTCCAAAGGTGGTTTGCTCATGTGCCTTGACCAGAAGAGGCATTTCGGGGTGAGGGGGGTATTACACTATGAAAAAAAGTGGCTTATACAACAGACTTCATACCAAACTCAAAAGAGTTAACGAATGTAGCATTGTCACATATACTGGAGCCTCAGTGTCCGAATGGGAAAAAAACAAAACAAGTAGATCAGTAAAACCCATAGTGTTGTCAACTCTATGATGAACCTTGCAGAATCTATTGTTACAATCTTGCACAAGGGCTAGTGTTGGTCACGGCAGAATCTATTACTGGTCTCGCTTTCACTGTTTTTCACTAGACAGAAACATTACTCTTAATACGAGCGTCTTTCTGTCCTTTACTTAATAAAAAAAAAAAAAACAACGAAAGAACTGAATATGTCTCAGTAAGTATCTACTAATGACTCAGTCTTTCCTCCCAACTGTGCGCCCACTGCTTATAAAACAACACTGGCTCGCTGACGAATAAGTCTGATGTGTCGGACACAGGAACAATTGTTGACATCAGAAAAGCCCAAAATGGAAAACATCCAAATTTGAACTGAACAGGAGCTACATCTAGTTCGCAGTGATTCAGACAAAAGCCCAACAATATAATTATAGACTTTCCTTTAAGTGTCGGCGATAAACCACTATAAAAATACAAAAACAAGATACAAATCACAGAGCCGTGACAATAACCGGAGACAGTACACGAGTCAAAAAGTCTATAAAAATCCCACCAGACGATATTTAAAAGTTCTTAAGGCGATCATGTTGTTCTTAGATAACATCCTCTTTAGGCGCTCAGGTTACAAATTCCTTTCAGGGCGCGCGCGAGGAGTCAAAAGCGACCACAGCTGAATCTTATTTTTAGAAACATGACATTAATGTGTATTATATGTTTAGAAACAGGCGGCTACACAGTGCTACACACGCGTGTGTCGCAGGCCCACTGGTGAGGTAAAGCAAACACTTTTGGTAAATAAACAACAAATATTTGTGTCCGAAATCCTAAACAGCACAATGTTAGTTAGTCACTGGTTGACAACAGCCTGTGAGCTGGTGGTGAGGAGAGAAAGGGGGGGGGGGGGCACGTGCGACTCAAAACAAATACACTGTATAAACCAATCAATCTGCCGATCGATTAAGAACTGTGTTGTAAATATGAGCACTTATAAGTTTAGCTAAGCAAGGCACATCTGCCCGAGGTCGGTAGGCCTATGCTGGAGAGTGGGATGTTGAGCACGTTCCTACGTTCCTTACAATGTTAATGATTTACCAACAGGTGTTCGCATGGCTTACAGTACCGGTATTCGTGGACATCAACTCCTACTTCAACTAGACTCTTTGACAACAATATTCATGGACATCAACTCCTACTTCAACTAGACTATTGCCCACAATTGTGGGAGTCCTCAAACGGCTTGGTGCGTGCGTTACCCGGCAACCTCAAACACCAAAATGAATCGTGGAATACCCAGCACCCAGCCCCCCCCCCCCCCAAATACACTTTTAACATCTAATCTGTGTCTGCATTAATGAAGTGAACGTATACTACCTCAATGTTTATGGTGAAAATAAAAACTGGGTTATCAACAGCTAGAAAGATATGATTGCAAGAGTGTATGATATAGCCTTATATACGACATCATGACCTTGTACCTATTTAAACCAACGATAACTACCTGAACATTTTGAATAACATTCATGGTTCCACTATACAGAACTATATATGTCTATGTGTATATTTATTTATTTTTGTAAACATTAAAATTCCCCCCCCCCCCCCCTGTAGGTCTACCTATCTCAGCAACGCTCATTGAAAAGAAACAGTTGAATGTAGTCAAAGGAGAACCCCCCAAAACAAATCTCAATCTAAATGATATCATTTTATTAGCCATACTTTTCCAGCAGTAACTCCTGTCCTTTGACCCCCAATGATCACACAAGCGTATACAATTATAAAGGTCCGATTGCAAAAGTCCTTGCAGTTGAAGAGAGAAAGCCATTTTCGTTTCCACAGTTCATTGGAGTCATCTCCCGTGTACGCGACTACGGTGAACCATTTAAAAATCTAAAACCCCCAAAAAGGGACAAATGCGGTGGTTATTTCAAATACCAAAGTTCGATTGCAAGAGAGAGAGAGAGAGAGAGAGCGAGAGAGAGAGAGAGAGAGAAAAAGAGAGAGAGAGAGAACAAGAAGAAGAAAAAAAAGGGGAAAAAGCAAACACACACACGCAACTCTAACCGAAAACGAAAGAAAACAAGAAAAACTCCGAACTAGATGGAGCCCATACTGTTGAACTTTAGCCCAGAAAATTGAAGGGCAGATAACGCACCGAGTCAAGTAGGCTTATATCTGGAGACTCTTTTTGGTAGACACCTGACTTAGTCACCATATAAACGGTTTCTCTTTTTCTTTTTATTGGGGGGGGGGGGGGGGGGAGAGGGGGAGCCAGGGAAATAAGAGTTTTGCGGGTGGGAAGATCCCTACTTACTTTTTAAAACAATAGATTAGAGGGTGCCTGGCGACCAGATCTTGGCGGTGTGACGCCCGACTAAGTAAACACCACACACACACACACACACACGGACCTGTACAATGTTGTCCTTGTCTTCGGGGTGGCGCGCGCGTGCTCTCGTCACTACCACGCCTATAGCTCTGGGTTAATGAGAAATTGTTTTTGACCTTACGCGGAGGAAACCATACAAGGCAATGTTCTTTTCTTTCCCTTTCTCTGAACTTTCTCTGTGGTAAAATTGTTGACTGTGAGTTAGCAGGTTCAATGAGTTTTTCCCTATTAGCTATTAGAAAGAGCAGTGAAAGACACAAGTCCTACTTTATAGTGGTCATTCAATTTCAAATGATCCCCAATGAATTCTAAATTGTCCCCACCGAATTCCAAATTGTCCCCACCGAATTCCAAATTGTCCCCACCGAATTCCAAATTGTCCCCACCGAATTCCAAATTGTCCCCACCGAATTCCAAATTTTCCCCACCGAATTCCAAATTATACCCCTTTAATTCCAAATGATTCCCATTGAATTCCAAATTATTCCCACCAAATTCCAAACTATCCTTACCGAATTCAAAATTAGCCTCACCGAATTCCAAATTATCCTCACCGAATTCAAAATTATCCTCACCAAATTCCAAATCATCCTCACTGAATTCCAAATTATACCCCTTAATTTTAAATGATTTCCATTGAATTCCAAATTATCCTCACCAAATTCCACATTATTCCCAGCAAGTTCCAAATTATTCCCACCGAATTCCAAATGTCCCCATCGAACAAAGAGTTTACTTTTAGTTAAAATGTGTAGGCCTACCATAAAACGGTTACCTTTACCCTATATGGGGCTGTAATGTAATATCAACCAAGACTTTCCTAGTTGCTTGGTTCGTTCTATTCTCTTCGATTTGATTTTATAGTTTTGAAAAAAATAAATAAAGCGGTTTAGCTACTACGTTGTATGTGATTGTTTTTTTTTTTTTGTTTTTTGTTTTGTTTTTTTAGTGACGGACTTGAGAAAAAAAACAAGACTCCTGGCCAAATCAGAAAAAAAAACTTCACTAACTGACATCATAGTGTCATCGTTAATTACAAGGTTTCATTGCCATCAACATCCCTACACATTTCCCCCATCAATGTCACCATCACCACGCCACCCCCCCCCCCCACCAATGTCATCAGCTAGGCATATATTTAAACATTCTTCCTAATTAAGTAAGCGTAAGTCTAGAGTAAGACATACCAATTAAAACAACAACAAGTAAATGTCCTTACTAACTAATGTAATCAGACTTCCGAGACGCCATGTTAAACCTATTCCTACAAACACACCTCGACCTCTACTCTAATTATTGCATGTGCCTCAACAACAAAAATCTTGTTCCCCAATAAGATTCGCCCCTACCACAAACCACAGAAGAGGTATATACCTATTCTGTGCCACAAACCGGTAAACTGTACCTCCACCAAAGCGCCCAAACACACCTCGACCCTTACTCCAATTATTGCATGTTCCCTTAAAAAAAAAAAACTTGTTCCCAATAATATTCGTCTCTACCATAAAACCGTAAAACTGTACCCACTCCCCAGTACCCCTCCCCCTCCTTTAGACACAAGAGACGAGGAAGCTGTGGGGGGGGGGGGGGAGGGGGGTCTAATTCCCACTAGGTCAGTGGTGCCCAATCTCTTTTAGGCCGCGACCCCTTAATTATACTTAATACACCTTCTAATGCTGTGGCGACCCTCAGAAAAAGAAATCATTTCTTCGCTATTTTATATACCGGTAGGCCTATATATATGTTTTCCGATGGTCTTTGGCGACCCCCGTTTGGGAACCGCTGCACTAGCTAATTCCTGCAGTATACACGTTGTAAGTTGTAACATTGATATTTGCTGGTCTAACTCTTGATGGCTCTTATTCCCTTTTATTCAATCTGTGTTATAACATGTATGAATGTGTGTCAGGAAAATACACAAAACAGATGGGCTTTTGTTTTTTGACCTCGTTTTTGTTTTATACACACACACAGCATAAACGTACCGGAGGCGGTACTCATTACCGTTGACCCGGAGGCGGTACTCATTACCGTTGACTTCTCTATCACATGCAAACATCACCAAACACTTATTGTTCTCGCAACAATACAAATGTAGTCATGACGTTAACTCTCTACGTTATGTCTAGCGCTTCTTTTGATCCTAGTAAAATACAATGAAGGAACACGCCTTGATAATACACTCAGCTTGTGTGTTTGGAACTCGTAATATCTTGAGCCCTTTAGGTTTTTTTTCTAAAAGGATGTATGAACTTACTATGAACACCGGACGGAGTTTAAGGCTGTTGTAAAAGGATGTATGAACTTACTATGAACACCGGACGGAGTTTAAGGCTGTTGTAAAAGGATGTATGAACTTACTATGAACACCGGACGGAGTTTAAGGCTGTTGTAAAAGGATGTATGAACTTACTATGAACACCGGACGGAGTTTAAGCTGTTGTAAAAGGATGTATGAACTTACTATGAACACCGGACGGAGTTTAAGGCTGTTGTAAAAGGATGTATGAACTTACTATGAACACCGGACGGAGTTTAAGGCTGTTGTAAAAGGATGTATGAACTTACTATGAACACCGGACGGAGTTTAAGGCTGTTGTAAAAGGATGTATGAACTTACTATGAACACCGGACGGAGTTTAAGGCTGTTGTAAAAGGATGTATGAACTTACTATGAACACCGGACGGAGTTTAAGGCTGTTGTAAAAGGATGTATGAACTTACTATGAACACCGGACGGAGTTTAAGGCTGTTGTAAAAGGATGTATGAACTTACTATGAACACCGGACGGAGTTTAAGGCTGTTGTAAAAGGATGTATGAACTTACTATGAACACCGGACGGAGTTTAAGGCTGTTGTAAAAGGATGTATGAACTTACTATGAACACCGGACGGAGTTTAAGGCTGTTGTAAAAGGATGTATGAACTTACTATGAACACCGGTCGGAGTTTAAGGCTGTTGTAAAAGGATGTATGAACTTACTATGAACACCGGACGGAGTTTAAGGCTGTTGTAAAAGGATGTATGAACTTACTATGAACACCGGACGGAGTTTAAGGCTGTTGTAAAAGGATGTATGAACTTACTATGAACACCGGACGGAGTTTAAGGCTGTTGTAAAAGGATGTATGAACTTACTATGAACACCGGACGGAGTTTAAGGCTGTTGTAAAAGGATGTATGAACTTACTATGAACACCGGACGGAGTTTAGGCTGTTGTAAAAGGATGTATGAACTTACTATGAACACCGGACGGAGTTTATGCTGTTGTTTTTTTTTAAACAAGTGAAGTGGAAAAAGGGGGGGTGACGTGAGTAGAAAAGAAACAACTCGAGAGTAGAGTCTACGGACTGAAGAGCAGAGTTATCTTTCTCTCTGTCTTTTACACGCACTCACTCACACTCACTCACAGTAACTCACAGTGACTCACACATACACTCTCACACACACACATGCGGTGTGTGAAGTTGAAGAAGAGAGTGATACAAGAACAACAAAACAATTCCTCTCTATTTTTTTTTTGTCTCAACATACCTGTTTCCTGTCTTCTTTTTCTTGTCCTTTTTTTTTTTGTTGTTGTTTAGTACACAAACACATACACTTGGTGCAGTATATAGACCAGGGGTCGGCAACCGTTTTCATTATAGCGTGCCAAACATAGAATTTATAACGCATTCAGCGTGCCACAAAGGCCCAAAAAATTATTCGGCCCTTTTCTTGTGGAAGTGTCTTGAATTACTTGCTTTTTTTTTTTTTTTTTTTTTTTTTTTTTTTAGGTCTTTCGCGTGCTATTGACATTTGCTTTACGTGCCAAGGTTGGCACGTGTGTCGTAGGTTGCCGACCCCTGATATATAGGTTTTATGATATTAAAAAAGTTTAGGTTTTCCACATTTTACAGCTGCCTTTTTTGTTCATTTACGGTTGCCATTTGTATTAAGATTCTACCACATGTATTTTATATATTTAAATTGAAAAATCACACATGTACAAACTACAAACACACGTGCAGCCGATGCTTACAAAAAACAACAACATTAAAACACATAAACTACTGACAAACAACTAACTCTATTCGCCATGCTGAGAGGTGATTGAGGACATCCCCCCCTCCCTGGTTTTCGGATACCATGGATCCTAAAAATGCGACACATGATATCATCATGGGTTATATACTGCTGCTCCGGGTAAACATGTCCATTACGGTGAAAGGTGTTTTTTATATCCGGATTCTGTTCTAAACGATACAAACACCAACAACAACAATGGTGTTGAATTCAGGGACACACTGGTTGGTCCTGTTCTTGTGTTGAATTCAGGGACACACTGGTCGGTTCTGTTTTTATGTTCATAATTGTTCAACCAATCTCTAGAAACATTCGTTAATATAAATTCACCCACGAAACACCTTGTGTGGGAGAAAATAATTCAGATTAAAAGCACAGCTCGCTGTCACCCAGGAGTCGCCATGGTCTAGTGACAGAGCTTTGGTTATCATTCCGATGGGCTAGAGCTCAGTTTTTTTGTTTTTTGTTTTCAAAAGGGAGCCAGATAACGCAAGGGACTGGTGAAGGACTGAATGCTACATGCCTTGATGAACAGAGAACTATAATAATTTTAGAATTATTATTATTTATTTACTAAAAACATTAAAGAAAGTAATTTAAAATAAATATTGTAATCGGATTTTAAAAAAAGAATGTATTATTATTTAACAAAAAGTTAGAACTATCCCTGTGGATCTCCCCCATGTCTGAAACACAATAATAATATTTGACTTAATGAAAACATTTTTCGGAAAGCTTTAAAGTCCTTAAATTCTTTACAATCTTTAAAAAAAAAATTATTAAGGGACATTTAAAACAAAAGTAAGTTATCTGTGCGGATTCGAACCCAGTTCGCCCTCATGGCAGTCGGATACGCTAACCTCTCAGCTATGGAGGACACATGAAGGGAGGCGAGATCGCAAAAGTAAAATATGAGACAATACGGTCACGTGTCTTCCAAATGACCAATGGGAATTGGTCTAACTTTCAGACATTCACTTCAGACATTTCGGGAGTGACAGACACACACACACACACACACGTTATTACAGCAACTCAATTATTCTAGACACAAAGGAAAACATGGAGCGTTGTATTTATACGTAGAGATGCAGCATGTCTTAAAGCACTCCTGTCAAGTCAAAAGAGAAGGACTATCTCTAAACCCTAGATAATTTGTATTATGGGGATTTTGGATAAGATTGTCAAACACTGAAACCGGAGAAGGATGTTTACTTAAGAGATAAACAGACAAAAAGAAAGAGACACAAAAAACAACACAACACTTCAAACATATAGTCACAGAGATATAGTTGGTCTCTGTGGTATCAAGTGATACTCTGGGCCGCCCTCCTTTCACTTTTAACACATCACTTTGGGGGGTGGGAAGGGGGGTTGGGAAATGTAATACACTCACACTGTACGAATGTTACTTTCATCTTAGCCCTGTGTATCGCAAGTGGTTACCGTGTGCCTAGTGTAGATTCAGGGGATCAACACGGGTGACTCTGTTGTGGTTTTGTTCTTACTAGAGTTATCTCACGTTGTTTTGTTGTTTTTTTGCTGTGTTTTATTTTGTTATATATTAATATTGAACAATCTATAGGATATAGAATCTAGGAGCTGTACATTAATATTGAGAGAGAGAGAGGGAGAGAACAAGAGAGAGAGAGAGAGAGAGAGAGAGAGAGAGACGGGAACAAGGAGTAGCAGTGTCAGAGATGTCAGGGAAATGGCAAGGAACGAGGTAGATACACAAAGAGAAACTGCAAGATTGAAACAAAGAGAAGGAGACAAAGAGATGCAGAGATAAGGGCAAAGCGTTTGTGTGTGTGTGTGTGCGTGAGATAGAGAGGGAAATACAGAGAGTGAAATAAAGAGAGGGAAATACAGAGAGGGAAATACAGAGAGGGAGTAAAAGAGCGAGTGGGGAGGGATACTAAGACAAGGCATTCAGAGAGAAAGAGAGAGACAAGGGGCGGGGCAGGGATAGAACAAGTGACAGAATGAGAAATAGAAATACAGAGAGAGGGAGATATGTTTATATACATAAAGAGAGTGAGAGAGAGATAAAGAGACCTACATAAAGAGACAGAATGAAACAAAATACTTTAAACTTTAAACTATAGTAGCAAATGTCACATAAAGCTGGACTTCACCAAACTATCCCCGACAAGAAAAAACTGTAGAGGTGAGGACAAGATAAAACATGTAGGCTATTTACTATTCACACATAAATCACTACACAAAAGGGTAGGCCTAAGCCTACATAACACATAGTCACAGTTTTATACACTTTCAACTGTAGGCCTACTAACAGTAACAAACACACACACACACAGAGCGCTACTCACCAGAATCTGTTCTGCAGGATGTAGAAGCTCTGTATGACGTAACTCATGCCGCTGGCTTTCTTACTCTCAGATTTGAAATAATAGTTTATGCTGTCCATCCTTAACCCTAACCCCCAAAACTCCAAAACCAAGATCAACCTTGCGACGAGGCAAGTCTCTTTGTGTCAAGTCAACACCACAAGAAATTAACCCCTATAGACTCACACAAATAAAGTAACTGTAGGCCTGCCTACCACTTATCAACATCACCCTCTCTGTGATTAAATGAAAACATTTTTTTTTAAATTGAATTTCATTAACATACATCGGCCATTTAACATAATAATTAATATAAAATATGCACCGAGTTTTAAACAAAAAGTCGAAACGAAACAACCAAATAATTCAGTTGTTAGCTCAGAGCTGGAAAAATGTGAGACCTACAACTTGTAAGCGTTAATTGAAAATAGTTGGCATTGTTGCACCACAAAGGGTTATTTACTTTCCATTACTTGATATCGTTAATGTAGATGACAAGAGTTAATAACTTCTTCTTCGCTCTGCCAAACTGAGAAGTGAGATTAGCGGATTTTGAAAACCTTAAAACACACACCGTGTGGAGCTATAGGCATACAAACCACTGATCTATACAAAGAATGGATAGAGCCTCCATAATAAAAATTTATATTTGCAAAGTGAGGCTAGCGGAAGCTACGAAGTTATAATTCATACACAATATAGGCCAAGATTATAATGAGATGGACCGCTTCATTTGATATTTCTCCTATTTGATAATTAAACTCGAAACACTTATCATAGTCTTCGGTATAGGCCTAAACAATTCACTTATCCATATATATTATAAGCGAGTTGAGAAAAAAAACACTAATAATTCGAACAAATCTATACGATAAATAGGTAGGCCTACTCTCAATCACCTGAAACGTAGGTCTATATTCAGGTCAGTGTTTAGGAAATTATACTTTCATAGATAAAGGGAAAGCTGATGTGATTCTTTGCATCCAGACTATTGTTTACGAGCCTAATCCGTTCAGTATAATAATATAGACCAGTGGTACAGACACAGAGTGGAATCAAACCTGCAGCGAAATAAATGTTTGTTGTCTGTACACAGGGAAATATCCTTCAACTAAAATCTCGAACAAAACAAAAACCTAGGAATAAACTAGAGCTAGACCTATAACCACCATCTTACGGATGCAATGGTTGTTGTTTTTTTTAAATATGTTTGCGGATGCACTCAAGTACAATGACTTGAGGCGACTTTACACCCACTTCAAAGTGAAAATGAAAGGATTTCTCTTTTCAAAACTCTTGACACCACAGGATCTGAAACAAACTTTAGGGGTAATAATAGAATTGAAGCGAGTAACTGCGAAAACGGTTCTTCGATGGGGGTTTTTTAAGCCCCGTGTCAGTTAATTAACGGTGTTCAAATGAACTCTTTGGTGTTTAAATGAACACTTGGGGAGCGACAGAACGAACCGGCTGCACTGACCTATTAAAGAGAGCGAGAGAGGGGGGGATGCCTTCTGTCTTAACCAAACACGTTAAATTCCACAACGTAATCATAATGAAAAGAAAGATAGGGGACAGCGGGAAAAGAATGAAAAAAAAAGTATAACCAAAGTTCTGATGAGACAGCTGATTGTAACGAGACGAGTATTAGGACATCAGCGTATTGCAGCTGCAGTACATTGAAGGCGAGTTATGACAAGCAATTAGGTCATCGAGACACGACGTTGTTAGACCAGGTTTAACGTTAGAGCGGCGGTTACGTGTCAGCGGCAGTTATTCGACTTGCGGTTCCCTATCAAATCACAGACTCAACGTCATAACGATTCCGTATCAAATCAAAGAATGAACTCGCCTTCAACCGTTCCCTATAAATCACATACTTCGATGTGTCGCAACGGGTTCCTAATCAACCACAGATTCAACTTGTACCTATGATTTCCCATCAATAACAGAGACTCAACTTGACTTAACGATTCCGTATCAAATCAAAGAATGGACTTATCTCAACTGTTCCATACCAAATCACTAACTCGACTTGTCTCAACGGTTTGTTTATCAATATTTTAGTTTTTTTTGTGTTTTTTTTTTCGTAAAGAGCGAATCCACTTCCTCAGAAACATCGCGAAGACCGCGACAATGTCAACAATGAAGGTAATTTCCGGCATTTAACCCAACCCACATATACCTCAACACAGAGAAACCTTTCATTTAAAAAGCGCTGTACCCCCCACCCTTTTTCTTTCTTCAATCCCATACGGAAAAAGGATTTTTATTGTGACCTTCGTAGAAAGTTCATTGAAAGTAGTGTCGATGTGTCACCTTTCATTAAGAACACTAATCTGCTTGTCCACTCCCAGCGACGAAGATGACTTAAAAAAAAAAATATCCGACATGGAAAATCGCTGAATTTAAATATAGCAGCCGCCTGGTCCCCTATAATATGATGGTCGCGCCCCTCCTCGTTAATGCGGAACTTGCATGTGACTCACGCGAACACCCATACAGACCCGCACATTTACAACCTAATCAGTGATGACCAAGATAAAACACAACTTCTGTTCACAACGTTACATTTAGTCGAGCAGTAAAATGTAAAAACAAAAAGAAGAAAGAAATGGTCATCTAACACTTGGCTGGCCACACAATCTCAATAGTAAGCTGTAACGTCAACCGATCTACTATTTCACCTGCCAAACGGATAAGAACCTTAAGTTGTTGTGTTTTTTTTTTTAAGAACTTTAAAGCTTGAACACTTGGCTGGCCACACACTATCACGAGTGAACCGTTGTAATATAAAGCCGATGTACTTCTTCACCTGCCCAGCGGCTAAGAACATAAGCCTACACAGGATTAAGAACGAAACTTTAATACATGTAATTAAAAATCAGACTTTTTAAACTTACGTTTTTTTTAAAAAAAAACTTCACACATCAATGATTATTTGATAATTTAAACATTTCATAAAGCATATTATATATAGTATATAGTCGAGAAAAAAACTAAAACTGCCAGGAATTTCCGAACACGATTTCTAAAACAAAAACAAAATGTAAACAGCCCAGTATCAGAAGGTAAACAGCCAAAATGTACGATGGAACAACGCGCTAGTAACACTTGTACAAAAACACTGTCATTGCCGTAAGCAGTCCAAGTTTACATTTTCTGCCACCTTCTTTTCTTTTTTTTTTTTTTTTCAACTAGCAGATAGGTAAAAAAAAATCACAATATTTGGTCACGTGATCTGGTCGTACGACGTTTTGGGCTCGAGCCTCCCCCCACCCCTCCCCACATCCTTCCAGTCGTCTTCTTACCTTGATTTCATTAGGGGGGAAAGAGAAGCCCTACGATTAAAATAGAACTTGTAAGCAAAACAGGACGTCGGGCGGTTAGAGGTGTGTGTGGGGGGAGGAGAGAGGGGGGAAAACGGGCGGAAGGACGGGGCCCCGAACTGAACAGGTACGGTAGTGTTTTACTTCAGTGCACATAACGTGTGCACAATTTATGAGTAACCGCACCCCCCCCCCTTATTTTTTCCCAAATAAAAAACAAACAAACAACAATTTAAACATTGAAAAGAAAAATAAATTATGGTATTACCTTTCGAAGCTTATACAGGAGTTATATATAGGCAGAATGAATCGTAGGCCTACGTATGATACCAGACTAAGCCCTAGACGTAAAGTGCTAATTAAAAGGTGGTATGATCTCGGTCGACGTGGCCACGCCCCACAAAGAGTCACCGATTTAAATATAGTAGACCTAATATTATATATTATTATATATACAATGCACTTTTGACTCCCTTTCAAAGGCCCTTTGTGTTTATGATTTGCATTGGACCGATACAGCGGCGTCAACCAAAACAAAAAATTTGTAGGGCAAGGGGGCGTAAGAGTAGCCCACCCGTCAGACCAAACTAATCTATAGGGCCGGTGGAACAGCGTTCACCAGTTTCTGTGGCCTCGGCGTACTAGGTGATGGTGTGGCCATCTCTATGCACAGCCGCCTTTACTTTACCTTTACTAAGGCCAGGCACCCGTCAGAGCTGGGTAGGCTCAAGGAAAACATCCAGACCCGGGAAAAAAATTCTAGCCTGCACCAGAATTCGAACCCAGGACCTTCCGTGCGCCAGCCGAACGCGCTGCCGCACGGCCACCAAAGCGTAGTGCCTACAATATGAAACAATTATCTCAACTGAACATTCCGCACGTGTGCAACTATGTGGCCAACACAGTTCATATTCATTTATTATTATTAGTAGTATTATATTTAGTCAACGTATATGACAGACAACAAAAGAATGAAGGAAGTAAACAGGTCAACCACAATAACATAATGCAATTAAATTAGGACTGGAACAAAAATTAGAAAGAGAACCTTTTTTTTTTAAGCTAAACACAAAACCACGGGTGAAAATGTTCGTTTTGTAACAAACAAAAAAATAAACATGGCATAGACTTTATGCAAAAATGTTACACATGGCTAAAGAAGGGGAGGCTACACACGCCCGCGCGTAGATTTACGAAGGATGAAGGAAAGATTATAGATAGAAAGCAGACCATGCTCAATACAACATAAATACCTAAGGGCGAATCCCCCCCGGCTTATAAAAGTACAACAGAGACTCAGCCGCATCCAAGGCGGTTTTGATTTTTTTAAACCACAGTTGGATACGTTTCCTGTTACGACGTTGTTATTATCACAACCAGTTGACCCTCAGACACACTGCATCCATTTAAAGGTTATTGTGTATTTTGATAGATATAAAAACAAAACAAGAACGCCAATAGAAGGAAAACGAAACAATACAAGGTCAAGAGTATCCAATCACAGCAATCGCAGTAGTAAGTAAGTAAAGTATCCCGTAGGAACAAACTGATCATAGGGATGGTGAAGGAGCGTTCAACAGTTTCTGTGGCCACAGCATACTAGGGGATAAGTGGTCAGCCCAATGCCTATCCTCCTTTACTTTACCCCAACTTATGTCAGGTAGGCTACCCATCAGAGCTGGGTAAACCCAGGGACACCATTAAATCCCGGGGAAACAAAAATCATAGCCACCACCTGGATTCGAACCCAGAACATTCGAATCGCCAGTCGAAGGCGCTGCCGCTCGGACACAGTGCCCCATACAGGATCACAGAGTTAGCGCTAATGTTCATTTTAGAATTCGGTATTTAGTGTTACATTTCACAGTTTTCAGGGTGTTTTTTTTTCAAAACAGCTTATTTCAAGAGGTTACGTTTATGTATTTTGAAATCAACCAATTCAGGAGCACAGACCAATTAATATTTTATAGGAAACGTAACATATAACTTTTGTCCCGCTCGATCGAACGGACTTAAAGTCCCCAGGGAAAAAAAAGGCAACTCAGAAAAACAAATATACAATATACATATATAGTATATGTTGGTTTTATATATAGTATATGTTGGTTTTATATATAGTATATGTTGGTTTTATATATAGTATATGTTGGTTTTATATATAGTATATGTTGGTTTTATATATAGTATATGTTGGTTTTATATATAGTATATGTTGGTTTTATATATAGTATATTTTGGTTTTATATATAGTATATGTTGGTTTTATATATAGTATATGTTGGTTTTGCCATTTACGGTAAATAAACTAAAATTAAACGCGCCACCTTTAATTATTTGCACTCCACAACAGGAGGGGGGGAGGGGGAGTTTCTCGCCGCAATCCTCGGAATTTGTCCAGTAGTTTTTTAAACGATTGATATGTACATCAGTGGTGATGCATCAATGTTTAAATGAATCTAACCCA